>JALBCR010002322.1:600000-857387 GCA_030710515.1 Abscondita cerata | reverse complement strand
GTACACTCATGAAATTTAAAACTTGGACACCACAATTTCTGTAAACAAAAGTTTGCACATTGTGAAGCGGGCTTAAGGGTATCATTTACAATTCTAACAGCAGGTAGTCTCAGCAGGGGTTATCTTATAGAAGGACTGTAGAATGAATCATTACACTAAGCACGTTTTAGAAAATAGGTAATTTACGTTGCTTACTTAATTTTTTTCTTTAAAGAATATATTTGAAGGTATCGCTAATTAAACACCATAGCTCGATTAATTATCGAATCAAAATTTTGTTTAGGAAATGTTTACAAAATAAAATTAGAAATAATTTTGATTTAAAAAACGTCTACAAGCAATAACTTTTAAATTAAATCAAAAACTAAACATGGTTATTTGGGTTGACTGATTATTACTTATTTTTAAATAAATCTAACCTACTAATTATTGTAAGTTATTAAAAAAAATCATTAAACTCTCTATTCATAATATTTAGTCCTTACAAAATGTATATTTTATGACGTTTCATTTTTTTCTGTAGTTAATATAAAAAGTGAAAATAAAAACTAAGGCAATTCTTATTGTCAACGTATATATTTAGTTTTTGACAAGAATTTATTACATAATTATAATTAAGATACCAAGTTATAGTTTAAAATTAAATGAAAACTTTTTTTAAATAAAGGTATTACTATATAAATAAATATAAGAAATCAATAATGGGTGTGACCTCCATTATTATTGATACATTCTTGGAGGCGTCTGCTCATTGACGCTATCAAGGTATCAATATAATTAATATTAATCGTTTCCCATGCGGTATCAATGGCTGCAATTAGTGCATTACGGTTTACTGGTATAAAATTTGGCCCTTGTTGTCTTCGGATAACAGCAAGTATTCGAGCCCAAACATTTTCGATAATGTTAAAATCTGGGCTTTTTGCTGGCCAGGGTAACAGCTCCAAGTTATTTGCTTGTATCCAGTTGCGCACAACCTGCGAAGTATAGGGTCATCATATCCCGATAGTTAATTATCGAATGTTCCAAGAAAATATGTGTAAATAGTAAATGGAATCTACTAACGTAACGTTAAGTCGTTAATTATAGTTACATAACTCTCCTTTCATAAGATATAGTTCATATTAATATGCTTATTGTAAAGCTTCGTACACACCTGAACAACAAACCGAGGAACAAACAGAACAACGAACCGAACGGCAATCGGAACATTAATTTGGACGGTGCTACGTACGAATTTTAGAACAGATTCGCAAGTCCTGATTGTTCCACGAACGGTTTGCGGCGTTCCCGCAACTTGTCGGTTTTTTCTCCGACATCAAAGAAAATGCGCGCGAATGCGTTTGCAGGTTTGGACGAATCTAAACAAAACGGCGAACAAACTTATGCGGGAGAATTAAATTATTTATTTTTGTCCTCCCTTTTGTGGGTTTGTTGTGTTTTAGGTAATATTATGGAGTTGACAGAAGAAAAATGTTTTAAATTAATCAGTGTTTAAGAATGCAAGAAAAAAATGATGTCCCTATTAGCATCATTTGGGCGGGAAATTTCCAAAATAAAAAAAAACGAAGTAAATTATAATTTTTTACTCTTCTTTGTGCGTAAAAATTTGGTTGGCACTATCTTCTTGTTTTCCGCAATTTTCTCTTCTCAATAATAAATATATATGAACTGAAAACTACTGAAAATAATTATGGGAACAGCACAAACGTTCCGTTTGTTGTTCGGATTGTGGAAATCATAAAAGATCGTTTGTCGTTCTGTTTGACTTTCGGTTCGTTGTTATGTTTGTTGCTCGGTTTGTTGTTCAGGTGTGTACGAAGCTTTACAACTTAAGCAACAATTTTTGGCGAATAAAGATTAGTTTGTGATGTAATATTAGAAACACAAATTTATATCATATCAAATTTATGACAACTTAAAACCAAGAACGTGTATGTTATTGCTAAGAAATTATTAAGGAAAAAGCGCAATTGCAGTGTAAATATTTATAATTAGATATTTTCGAAAGTTTATAAGTCCTCTATTGTAATCTTAATACTTAAAAGAAAATCCTGTCCATTAGCATTATAAGGAAATGGCTTTTACTTTATGAATAAGTTTCAATAACAATAGAATATCCTTGCTTGTTTAATTTACTTCCTTTGAGTCATATTGCTCTAAGGGTTGTTACATTGGTCATTAGAAGTATGTAATAAATAAACAATTACCTACTGTTTGAGAAGGGTAGTGTGAACCAATAAATAAAGTAAGAAATGTAAATTCCATTTTAGTTTAAAATTTCAAGTGTTGTGAAAATGCCACCTCATCTCGGTGCTGATTTGAAAGCGCGGATTGTTTCGGAATTAGCGGCGGGCCGTAGCGTGCGTGAAATTTCACGTATGTTAGATATACCAAAAAGCACCGTAGGGCATTACCGAGTAAAATGGAATCTTGAACACACTTTGGAAAGAGCCATCGGAAGTGGTAGACCTAAAGTATCTACACGTGCTCAAGATCTCGAGTTGTTTCATTACGTAACAGAACAACCATTTGCTACATACTCAGGGCTATAGCAGATACACATTTTCCCGGATGCCGTATAACTGCACAAAAAGATTAAAGGAGATGGGAATAAAGAAGTATAATGCTGCTGCGAAAGAAGTTCTCAGTGACGAAAATATGAGACGTCGTCTGGAATTTGCAAGGCGATATGTGAACGAACCTTTGGAATTTTGGAATCGAGTGATTTTTAGCGACGAAAAAACGTTCAATAGCCGCAACGATGGACCACTAAAAGTTTTTAGAATGGAAGGAACTCGTTACGAAAATAATCACATATGTCCCAAAAACGAAGTGGTTATTTTTCTGTGAATGTGTGGGGTTGGGTTAGCGCGCGGGGTCCAGGAGTTTGTTGGGCTATCGATGGACGTCTTGATTCTGCTGCGTATTTAGATATTTTGGAAACTATTATGAAACCTTCAGTCGAAGTGTTTTATCCAGACGAAGATTATATTTTCCAACAAGTAAGTATTCTTATTTCACTATACTTTCTCAAAAAATAGTTCGGGATCTGTTGAATTAACATTTTCATAATGTATTTTTGTTGTTAAAGGACAACGCCCCTATTCATACTTCGCGGGTTGTGCGCAATTGGATACGAGAAAATAACTTGGAGCTGTTACCCTGGCCAGCAAAAGCCCAGATTTTAACATTATCGAAAATGTTTGGGCTCGAATACTTGCTGTTATCCGAAGACAACAAGGGCCAAATTTTATACCAGTAAACCGTAATGCACTAATTGCAGCCATTGATACCGCATGGGAAACGATTAATATTAATTATATTGATACCTTGATAGCGTCAATGAGCAGACGCCTCCAAGAATGTATCAATAATAATGGAGGTCACACCCATTATTGATTTCTTATATTTATTTATATAGTAATACCTTTATTTAAAAAAAAAGTTTTCATTTAATTTTAAACTATAACTTGGTATCTTAATTATAATTATGTAATAAATTCTTGTCAAAAAACTAAATATATACGTTGACAATAAGAATTGCCTTAGTTTTATTTTCACTTTTATATTAACTACAGAAAAAAATGAAACGTCATAAAATATACATTTTGTAAGGACTAAATATTATGAATAGAGAGTTTAATGATTTTTTTAATAACTTACAATAATTAGTAGGTTAGATTTATTTAAAAATAAGTAATAATCAGTCAACCCAAATAACCATGTTTAGTTTTTTGATTTAATTTAAAAGTTATTGCTTGTAGACGTTTTTTAAATCAAAATTATTTCTAATTTTATTTTGTAAACATTTCCTAAACAATTTTGATTCGATAATTAATCGAGCTATGGTGTTTAATTAGCGATACCTTCAAATATATTTGTAAAGAAAATTATTAAATTCAAAATTTATATTATCTCGTTAGAATATATTCTCTAGTCCTTCTTCTATAAGTTTCCTTGTTTTACTTCCATAAGACCAACGACTGAAGGATAATTAGTAAGGTCTTTGTAATGGTGGCTTACCGTCGCATTAGAAGCTTTAACGACGTTTTTAATAATATTTACTTATTCAAATAGTAAGTTTTTGTGACATCTAATGTCGGCTCGTGTCGATCACGTATGTAAATACAATGCATTAAGCATTACCTATTACTAATACTATTTAGTAACTAATCATTTTTTTAACTGTCGACATTAAAATTACTGGTATTGGCCAGAACCGACTATATTGGTTTTATTTTTCCTGTCTGGGAATTTTAATAAAATTAAGTTAATCAAGTCTAACAAACATGATGCCACAAAGAAAGGTACTGGCAATCATTACTTTCTGATGTTACGAAATAACGTACTGATTATTGAATAAATAAAATTTAGATATGTGTAAAAAATAAAGAGAGAAGAAGATTGACTATATGCGTTATGAATAAATTTACTTAACTGACTTTAATTTCATTTAAGTTGGGAGAGTGTAATCGTGCCAGATAATGCGTCTAGGCTCTTTTAATGAAAGTAACAAAAACCATAAACTGTGTAACGTTAGAATGACATCCTGTAGAATAGACAACTTTTCATGCAGTTCGTGATTTTAAATATCGCGCGTTGTTGGTTAGAGTTAATCGATTAGTTGAATTGATGTGTGCCGATTTCCGCCTGTTATCGTGCGATATGATTTTTGTTTTTTGGTGTGCTTCGATGCTAAAACCTCGTCCGCGGATTGCTGCTTTTATTCATCACTATCGAAACTGGGATTGAATTTGTATAATAATTACTATTGCCCTGTGTTGGAGAAGTCCTCCTCTATGCCCAAGAGTCGACAATTAATGGAAATTTGGGTTCGTGATGATATCCTGCAGGTAGGTGGTTTATTCGTGTATTCATGATGTTAATACATATCTTGACTTCCAGAGAGGTTTTTTGTTCTCTTCTTATTCTACTGCTGCTTGTGGCTGAATATCCACACTGTCGTTTGCTGTTGCTGTTGAGTCTCGAACTATCTTGCCGATGCTACCCTGGTTCCCCAAAGCTAATGGTGAAGCGTTCTCCTAGGACCTGGCTGCTGGAGTTCCTTATCTTTGATCGCTCTGAAGTACTCCGAGGCTGTATTGAAAGGTGGGCCTAGAGAATCGTCATGCAAGGTCGTATTCCTTTTGTTTTTTAACCGGGAGTGTCGCATCACTATAGACGGAAACATTAAATGCAAGCAGTCAAATACACCAATGTAATTATATTTTTTGGCATCCTATATTTTTGTTTTGAATACTTATTTTAATTTGTCAAAGTAAATGTTTATACTGTACGTACTTCGTTTCGTGTATATTGCCTTCTGCAGTGATTCCTGTCAGGGGACGTGTAAGCCTAAAACCTTCGAGGTTTACATTCAAGCCGACCTTTTGGCACTTTATTGACCGGCGCATACTCGGGTACATTGGATCCAATGTCCTTTTTTTGTGTCCGTGATGTTCAGTAAACACTCTGGAAACTGATAATTAACTATAACCGATAACTTGCATGACCCACGTTCTTAAATTATTTATTACTTTGTAGTAGTAATTTTTATACGAACTTGTTACACTCACTCTTTATGGGTTAAATACAGTGGCGTGCTTACTTTTTTGCCACGCCTTTAAACGAATTAAAAACAGTGCCGTAGTAGTAATAAATTTTGTGCCACTTATTTTATGATTTTGTATGTATCACACCGGATCTAGTCTGATATGTGTCAAATTGAATACAGGACACTTTATGGTTTAATTTTTTTTGCGTTTTTTGTTTTGTACCTCCCGAACTTTTTGCTACCATTTATTTGTGCGGTTCAAATGCTGTTAGCTTCTGGTTCCCGGCTAGTGTCTCTTGTCAGCAATTGGAACTTGGCGCCCATTTATTAATGACACCTCTATCCCATCCCATCTCCGCTGAAGGGTAAATTTTCTATCTTCTGAACGTTACAACTGACAAGTTCTTCTTTCATCATTCCATTAAAAATAGCTAGAAGTGTACTACATGGCACAATTAAACCATTAATACATCTTGGAAGACCCAACAATAAAAATTTAAGTTGACGTTTTGTCAAATGTCGGTTGCTTTATTCTGTATTGTGGTTATTAATTGCTGTCACTTGCTCATTTTGATGACACGCTAGCCTTTGCTTTTATCAATTAATTGATCTTATTCTTGATTGTTAGATAAAAATGGTTTCCACAGAGTTGGCTATTGTTATATCGATTAATGTCATTTTGACAAAACTGTAAGAAAATTCTATTTACTTTGTTTGATCTTGTCAAATGTTTTTTGTTGATCTTAAGATATATGCAGATAATTTAATAACCTACCTTAAAATAGCCATAAGCAGGTTTCAAAAATTTTTTTATTTTAGTAATTTTATTAGTTATTTTATTTCAAAATGTTATTAAGATTTTTCATTCTATTTATTGAGTCAAACACTTGCCGGGCATTTACCTAACACCATGTATATTAACAGTTAACTGTAACGACTGTAAAAGTTTAAATGCATTATCGTTATCAGGAGCGATAACTTTAAATGCTTAAACATGCGTGTCGATACCAAACCAATTATTTCTTGTACAGTAGCACACACACAACGAAAGAACACCTGCTGCGCATTTTGTTTTATTGAGTTCATCAGAGGTGTATACTTAAGTGCAGTATACAACTGTACAAAAAGGCGGTTGGTCTTTTAAACTCTACATAAGTAAAATGTGTATCTAACGACATCTCGTGTAATATGGACACGTATAAAAAGTATAAACAAAGAAATGCCAACAGTTAACTGTATCATTCAATTTGCCGATCCACATGGTGTTGTTGTTTTTTTTAAGTGGCTTTAGCGATGTACCATGGCCCAGGTGTTGTTGTATATGCAGCTTAAATTTTACAAGGATAATTAGTAATTTTTTTTAATTCAAAATGACAACTTAGAAATGTTGCAATTGAGTTAAATTTATCAAATCTTTCAAAATTGTAGTAATATGTAGTTATTCTTGTACGGATTTCTTCAAGTGGAGGAGAAACGAAATTAAAGAACATTTTCCTGGTTTTAATTTGCCAACGTTTTTGCCTGACCTATGCAAACTTTTTTCAAGGTCGAGAAAACGTCAGCAACTGAAACCACAGTAGTGGTCTTTGATTTTGTCCTTCTACTGAAGAAATCATTACAAAGATTTTCTATCAGAAATATTTATTCTAATGTGCACAAAAGATGAAGTCAAGAGATTGATCGGAAAACACAAATATATATTCTTAAAATGAACCACCAAATTTCCTTTCCTGTTAGTTCTTAAAATTAGTCGTTAATTACAAAAAAAATACTTTTAAGTTTTACTTACAATGAAGTATGCTACACATTAATGTCATTATCAATAAAAGGATTACCAAGGTATAACCTTTCAAACTCAAGCAAACAAAATTTATTTTGACCCTTTTTTGAAAGTAACACTCAGGTTATAGGCACGCGACAACATATTGAAACTGGTAGTTGTTGCTTTTCAGGCTTTCATTTATTGACAGGCAAATGAATTACACTTCGCGTCAATGGTATTGCCACTTTACGTCGAACTCGTTAGCCACTTTGCGGCTCGTACCCGAATTGGTTTTGCCAAAATGAAAAAAAGTTATTATCTAATTAAAAAGTTTAGAATATTTGATTGCTCAATTGCCTGGCTAATTGTAAATAGTGTACGTATTGTTTAGAAAGCAAAATCACGTATGAATCACTGCGGTTGTCGCTCCCTAAAAGGTCTTAGCGGATGAAACGTTACGCTTTTTGTATGCCATTCAAAAATTTCAAAATTACGATTGTTTGTTTTTTTGATTTATGTTTCTAGCTGTAAGCGTTGCAAAAAAAAAAGAAATAAGTTTAAAAGTAAATTTTTAGTTATTTTCGATTTTTTTTGGCGCCTGAAAAGACTATTTTTAAGTTTCTTTTTCTGACATTACTCTACGGACCAGTAAGAAAAAACCGATCATTATGTCGCATACCTTGATAAGTTTTTGTGTATTTCCAACGATTAGCGAGTTATAAACCTTTAAAGTTTGATCTACAAAATTTAAACGATATTTTGAAATTTTCAAAAAACGTTGTGTATGTACCTGCAGCGCCGTTATCGTAAACTACGTTTCTCGTTTAAGTGCCAGAGAAACTGTAAATTGTGGCTTAGTTAACTATTGTTCCAGAACTCCGTTGGGTTTCAAAAAAATTCAGCATGTTTCCCTTTTTGATCTCTATTCAATGTCAAAAATTTTTTTTGAAAAATTGCTTCCCGTTTAGGCTAATAATTAGTTTTTAAAAAGAATTAGCTCTCAAAAGCGTTTGTCAAAGCGGTTTTTTTTAATTCTTGCATAAAACCATGAAATCTACCAAGGGGCGCGATAAAAATGGAAGAAGCCGTAAAATACGAAAACCTAAACGAAAATTGAAATTTTCTGTTTTTGCGTTCCGACCGCCTTGAAATTAAAAAATAACGTGGTCGGAAAACCGCTTTTTAACCCGCGTACGGCGCCTTAAAACCAACGCTACAACGTCGCGTTTGATATCGCTAGTTGTTTCCCTGAAAGACGTCGCACGCTGAGTGGAAGGAGATATGATAGTGCGTGTTAGACGGAGGCTGCTTGTACCCTCGTTAGTACTTAACATCTAGTACCACCATAAAATTAATGTCACTAAGTGATTATTATATACATGGTGTTCAGTATAAATTGATGTACAGGATGTCCCATTTCCCATGGTTTTTGGGGGTATCTCAAAAACGGTTAATTGTAGATGCGGTAATCACAAACCTTGGCTAATTTTTCAAGAAACAATTGATGGTGCATTTGATACCTCTTCGTTTCTGAGCTATAGGGTGATCTTGAAAATTTGTCGTTGAGACCCTCTCAGCAGTTTCTTTGATTTTAGAATTAGAAAAACGGGAAAAAAGTAAAATTTTCGGTAGAACCCAGTGGCGTGTTGAGAATTTTTTTAAATTGAATAGTTTTTAGGTAATTATCAACTTGGGTTTCTGTGTAAGGACATCCTACATATTACTTATCTATCGAACTGCTTACATTTTAACCTTTTCAAATATATATTATAACGTATATTTATTTTAAACAAACATTTTTAATTATTTTTTCGATTTTTCATTCATTCCCATAAATCCTAATTACTTTGATTTATATAAATAGTCCAAACACGATTAATGTCGCGAATGTTTTGCTTAAAATTAATATACGATATAATATATGGTTCGAAATGGTAAAAATATAAAAAATTTGATGGAAAATAATATACAGGGTGTTCCGTAAGAAAAAACCCAAGTTTGATCATTATCTGAAAAACTATTCAATTTAGAAAAAACTCTCAGTACGCCACTAGGTTTTATGGAAAATTTTATATAAGGTACTGTTTTCTAGTTTTTCTAATTGTAAAAAAAAAACAACCATCAAAAAAAAAACACACTGTATCTAAATCTTGAAAATTGTTGAAGATGCCAAGTCAAAAGTTTGGCTATTAAAAAACAATTCAGAACTTCAAATACATTTACGAGAAGTTCATGGTATTGAACACTCTATGTAAGTCTTATTAGAAATTTAAAAATTCGATTGACAAACCAATTAACAATCGATGAAAAAATTTCGAATCATGATCAATAAAACTAAATTAAAAACTTGTACTCATGTTGTCTCTTGTAACCAGCATAATAAAAAAAATTATTAATAGCGATTTTATTATTATACAAAGTAATTTAATAATTGTAGTTCCAGAAACATTGATAAAGAATTCATTAGAAACTAAATTCTTACTCTCCTAGACACGTTTAAATTTAAATCATTTTTTGTATTACTTATTCTTTCAGTTTAAATAATGGTGGTTCAAATTCTCTTAAGAAAACTTGAAAATTCCGAGCAGTTTCGAAGTTATTTGGGAAAACTCAAAAACTCTATTTTTCTTTAGTATGATAATTATGACAAAAGTTTTCAAACCAAAGTTTCTTGTTTTATTAAATTAAATTTATAACAATTGAAAAAAAACAACTTACTCTCACGGTGCTCGAGATATTGTTAGTTATTATTATTGGATTTTATAATTTTAATGTCTTGTATGTTTTCAATGATGTGATACAATCTAGACTGTATAGTTAATAAATTGCGTTTTTTTTTTTTTAAATTACTGTATTATAGTTAGTTAATCATAAAAACAAATGTGTTATGTTGTCATGACTTTAAACTAAATACAAGTTTAAGCCTGTCAATTGTAAGTTATTAGTTCTAAACTTGTCAGTTTCTTACTAACTGAACAATATAATATGTTTTACATCTACATACATAAATGTTTTAATAATAAATAACTCAAAATTGGCAGCAGAAACTTTTATTTAGTATCAAAGCATGACAACATAGTGAATTTGTTTTCATGGCTTACTTGTAAGTATATCTAACAATCTACTTTATTACCTAAAACCCAGGTTGCTGCACATCATTGAAAGGCAAAGAAATTGAAATTTTTTAATTATATATTCTAAGAATTTGGAAAACCATGAAAGTATAAGTTTACTTTAACGAAACAATCAATTTTTCTATGAAAATTTTTTTATGGTTTTCACATATTGATTTTTTTCTAAAAGGAAGTTTTCTGATTTTTTCGAATAATTTTTTGAAATTGTTCAGAATTTTTAAGTTTTCACAACCGAATTTGAATTAGCATATTAAACTAAACATCATTTCCCATTTAACCAAAATTTTATTTCTATTAATAACAAAGTAGCCATACATTTGTATTTTATTTGGGACACACTGTATATGTACTTTTATTGGAATTTTTAAAAGCAATGTTATAACTGAGATCAGTTTACAAAATGAAAAATAAATCTCAAAATGATATCTTTACTAATGTGTGAGTGACTTCCTCGGCAATCGTGGTATTGTGTTTGCTTGATGCTGATACAGGATATGAAAAACCAGTCAAATTGACACGGCAAATATGCTAAGAATTTCTCCTAATACTTCAGAGATTCATATACGTACTCGTACATCATTTTCTTATGAACTTTACTGTTACACGGAAACTTCAAAGCACTTTGTGCATTGCTTATCGATCGGTCCTGTTGTATGTATTTTAAAGTCCTTATATTTTGAGCATCTTGTTTTGCAAGAGATGTCACAATGACCTTAAAAAACTATACCGCGTGTCCCACAAAAAGTTGACGTAAGCATTAATTATGTTAAATTAAAAATTAACGTATATCTTTTTCTGTAACAGTTCGAACACAATATAGCAACATACTATGTTGGATAGATAAAATAAAACAAATTGAAGTAATAATAATGAATATTCAAAACGTATTTACTAAAAATAATTTATTTTTTCTAAAATTTTATTTATTAACTAAATGTATTTTTATTTATTAAGCGGCCTTTATGAACGAATTCGTTAATTTGTTGCCTAGCAATTTTTGCACCTTCTAACTAGGGTTCAATTCCAATTGCTGTATTTTTTTTTGTAAAGTGAACTTAATATTTTGTAAAAAATTAAACTTTTTATATAAAAATTGTGTTAATAATAACAATTTTATGAATAAAAAATTACAGCAATTAGGATTGAACCCGGATTACTACGTAAATCAATATAAAAAAATTGTACTGTTTTTTTTATTAAAATGTGCGTTAAACGCTTACATCACCACCCACGTTTGCTTCTAATTTATCACTCTAATAATAACTATTTGTATTACAAGGGAGGAAAGTGGTTAGTTCCCTCCCGCAGGTAACCTCCCGCAGGTAACGTAAGTTACCTAAGGGAGGAACGACACTTTCCTCCAGAGTGATATATATGGTTTTTTCTTCGACCGACCAAGAATTTCCGAAAAAAAATCTGAGTATGTAATGATTTATCCCATGAACAGGGATTGCATGATGTAATTTAATCGAATCTATTATTAATCAGGCTTATTTTTGAAACTCAAAACAAATTATTTTTTATAAGAGTTGTTTCTTAAGGTTTAAAACATGCATGGTTAACGATGAAATTATTAAATTTATAAAATAAAACAACAGATCCTGAGATTTATTCTTGCTGTAACTAGTGCTAGGCAACCGACTTTCAACCGATGCAGATCACGTGGTTGAATGCCAAGGAACCGATGTTTGTGAAAAACCATTGTTTTTATTTTTTATAATTTGTAGTTTGTGCAATCATGAGATGCCTGAAAAAGAAAGTGAGGAAAATAAGTGAAGATGTAATTTTGATTTACTTTTCTACGTTATCAAAGACCCTTAAATCCCCGTCGCTCTGGTCCAATTATTCGATGCTGCGTGCTACAGTAGCTCTCAAGGAAAACATTCAGATTAAATATTCCAAAGTAATTGCGTTTATAAAACAAGAAGCGGTTGGATATAAACCAAAAAAAGCAAGTAGCTTCAGCAGAGAAGATGTTATAAAATTTATCAAAGAAGCTCCCAATAGTAAATGTTAACCAATGAAAGTAAGTAATTCTTTTGTATTAGCTGATTTTTGTTAGTGCTAGTTGCTGTTGCAGGTGGGTTTAATTTTTGTTGCGACAAGCTAATAAAAATGACAGTTGATGACATTGAAGACAAAGGAAATGTTTTAATAGTGAAAATCTCAGATTCAAAATCCCACAAGCAACAAACATTTGTCGTAGCAGATCACATTGTGGAAGGCGTACAAAGAATATAAGCTTCTTTACGATCGAACAAGACCAATCATAATAGATTTTTGTGAATTACTTCAAGGGAAGATGTACCGTTCAAGTGATTGGAAAAAACACAATGGCTCAGATTCCTGGCAAGATAGCCAAATACTTGCAATTAAGAGAAGCAGCGACATTCAATAGGGCATAGCTTTCGTCGTACTTCAGCATTTGCTAGTAGAAGTAGGAGGAGATATTTTAACTTTTACAAAGACACGGCGGATGGCAAAGTACGTCGAGGCGAAAGGATATATCGAGGAGTCCCTTGCAAAAAGTTAAAGTTATTAAACAGATTATGTCTGATGTCATGTTATCTTCACATGATGACAATCCCAACAGGAGTCTGCTCCGGATCCGGATGGAAGAAGCGTTACTATACCGATTGTTAATAAATCTTCACTCTCTGCTACATGGTTTTAGTTTTTATAATATTACCAACTCTAACATTAATATTTCTATGTAATTTTTTGTATTTTCATAAATAAACCTTACATTTCTAGAAATAAATTGTCATTTAAAAACGGGGGAAATAAAATTTTACCTCCCTCGGGAGGAAATGGCCACTTTCCACTCTCTACAAAAGGACGAAAATCGTGTTTTCTTACAAGGTCGTAGAAAAAATATGTTACTATGTTATGCTCAAATTGTGCCAGAAAAACAAAATATGCGTTAATTTTGAATTTAACATAGAAAACGCCTATGCCTCTTTTCCGTACGACAAATGATCTTGAAAAAATACTCATTCATTATTTCTGAAAAAATGCCAAAATAAGTGTCGTTCGAAGTGAAGTTAAACGTGTGTGTTTAGTGAGTGCTCCGTAAATAAAGCCAAAATACTGGAAGTTTACGAGCAATAAAACTTATAGCTAGTGATTAAAGCAATACATATATACCGATAAATTCAAAATAAGTGATTAGGTAGAAATTAAAACGTAAATTTCGACTAAAAGGTTAATTGACCTCCGAGGAGATAGTGCAAGTGTAACCTTGCGCGATTATCAGTACGAATACGTCAACAAAGTGTGGATTTCCCATTTATGCAAATAGGTAATCATTATAAATTAAGTAGACACGTAAAATCAAATATCATACTGATATTTAACTGCATACGATAAGTACAATAAATGAACCAACACAAAAATAACATTACACGAAAATACAGCGCCCAATCTATAGAAGAGTATCTAGTTAAAAGAAAGCGAGATCAGAAAAGTGAAAATACGGAACAAAAAGAAATAGAGAAAAATAAAAATAATGCAGAGAACACCGCCACCTGCAACCGCAGAATCGACAAACACATCAGAAAATAGTACCAACATGGGTAGATTAGAACAAATTATGGCTGAAATGGCTTTACAAATGAGGGAAATTAAGGAGGAAATTCAAAACACACGGATAGAAGTAAGAAATGCAAATGATCAAATGATGCGGCAAGGCGAGGAAATAAAGGCTCTAAGAAGCGAGTTGAACAGAAAGGATACAAAATGGCAAGCGGAAAAAACAAACTAGAACAAGAATTGAAAGTAGTGAAAAAGAAACTAGAACTACAAGAAAAGGAAAAAGAAAAATAATATTGTTATTAAAGGAATAGAACCAGAAAAAGAAGATATAAAACAATGGGCACAAGAATATCTAAATAAAGAATTGGAAATTAATATAGAAGTGGACTCGGTCTCAGTGATAAATAACCAGAAAAGAAAAGCAAAATTGATCGTTGCAAAACTAAGCAGCTTCGAACACAAAATAGAAGTAATGAGAATAAATACAAGCTGAAAGGAAAAAACACATACATTGACAATGACCTAACCTCAGACGAACTAATGGTACAAGCAAAAATACGGGAAATGGCATATGTAGAAAAAACCAAAGGAATAGAGTCAAAATAGGATATAAAAACTAGAAGTCAACGGCTGCAAATACTTATGGGATGAAGAAGAAGGCGATCTCACAAAATCAAAAACTGAAAAATACACATCAGGGACGAAACACAAAATGACCATAGCTATGAACACGAAAACGAACTGGGAAATTGAAAGCAATCAAGCAAAGAAAAACAAAAAATAAAAAACACAAACAAAAATGAAGTTATATGGGGAACTTGGAACATAAGAAGTTTAAATGGCAAAGAATTAGAATTAAGTGAAGAATTTGAGAAAGCTAACTTAGAATTATTGGCGTTATGTGAAACAAAAAAGGAAAATGGAATCACTAAACTGAATAACGATCATATCTTAGTATGGAGTGGAGTAACAAAGGAAGAGAGAGCAACAGCTGGAGTAGGTTGTATAATACACAAAAACACGAAAAGTATCTAAACAGATGGGAACCCATTTCTAAAAGAATTTTATCAATAGAATTAAAAGACAATCACGTTCAAACAATCATAGTGGCTTACGGACCTAACGAAGATGAAATAAAAGAGAAAAAGAAGAATTTTGGGAAGCGTTGTCTCTTACAGTAGAAAACTCAAAAGGATCAATTTATATATTAGGCGATCTAAACGCAAGAGTAGGTACGAAAATAACATATATTCAACAACACTTGGGAAATATGGAGGATATAAAAGAAGTGCGAATGGTATCAGATTATTAGAATTTTGTCAAAACCACGATTTAATAGTAACCAACACCTTTTACAAACATAAAGACATACACAAATTCACAAGAGAAGAACCCGGACGAAACGAAAGGTCGATAATAGATTATATACTGGTGGAACGGAAAAACAAAAATTAGTACTAGATGTAAGAGTTAAAAGAGGAAGTGAAATAAGCAGTGATCACTACCTAGTAATAGCAAGAATTAAAATAACTGATAATAACGGCACGCTAAGAAGAGAAACAAACAAACCACAAAACCACATGAAAACATAAAAGTGTACAAGTTAAAAGAAAAAATAGTTGCAAAACAATACGAAAAGGAAGTATCTAAGTTATTAAATGAAAATAAAGAAGACATGGAACAAAAAATCTAGAAGAACTATGGGAAATCTTTAAATACGTAGTTAAAGAGTCCGCGATACGTATATGTGGAATATCAAAAGTCAATAAAAGTAAAAAACAAACAAAATGGTGGACTAGAGAAATCCGAACAGAAATAAAATTAAAAAACAACTGTGGAAAATCTATTTACAAAATAAAACAAAAAACGTATGACGACTATAAAACGCAAAGGAAAAAGTAAAAGAAACTGTAACCGAAGCCAAACGAGAAAATTGGAAGGACTTTGGAGAAAAACTCGAACAAGACAGCAAAGGAAACCAAAAGCTATTTTACAAAACACTTAAAACGATTAGAACAAACAAACAAGAACAAAGCATTGCAATAAAAGTAATAATGGAGAAGTTTTGACAGAAGAAGGAAAAGTAATGGACAGGTGGAAAACTTACTTTCAAGATTTACTAAATGCAAGTGAACATGGTGAAATAAAAGGAAAAATGAAGAACAGTGCATAGCTAATATACAAGGAAATCATTTAGAAAACATAGAAACAATAAAGAAAGAAGAAATAGAAATTTCAATAAAAAACTAAAATACGGAAAAGCTCCAGGAATTGACAAAATAACAACAGAAATGGTTAAAAACATGGGAAAAACTGGAACAACATTGTTAGAAAAATTTTTAGAAAAGCTTGGGAAGAAGAAAAATACCAAAAGAATGGGAATTAGGTTTGATCGTACCTATATTCAAAGGTGGAGATAACAAAACTGTAGTTGTTATAGAGGAATTACGTTATTAAGTACAGTAAGGAAAGTGTATGAACAAATAATAGAAGCAAGACTAAGAACAGAAGTAGAACCACAGCTAATACCAACACAAAGCGGTTTCAGAAAGGGCAAAAGTGTACAAGACCATATATTTATACTACGAGAAATAATAAGAAGAACTCTTACAAACGGAAAAACAATATATATGGCTTTCATAGATTTAGAAAAAGCCTTTGATAGGATAATACGAACAAGTATATGGAAATGTCTGGAAGAATGTAAAATAAATGCCAAAATAATCAGAGTAACACAAAGTCTATACAAAAATACTGACAATTGCATTATTAAGAAAAACCTTCAATCCGATATATTTAACACTAAAGAGGGTTTAAGACAAGGAAGCGGCATGAGTCCATTGCTTTTTATTATTTTTATGGATAAAATAATTAAACAAGTTCAGCAACAAACAAAGGCGACACATCTAGGATTCTATAACCTACAACCAGTGGAACATTCTGAAAGCGTATTTGCAGATGATGTTGCAATCACGGCTCACACTGTACTAGAACTGAAAAGTAAATTAACAAAATGGAATGAAATATTGAAGAAAAATGGAATGAAGATGAACTTGGAAAAGACTAAAGTAATGGCAGTAGGAAAGGAAAAGAAAACATCGAAATAAAAATAGAAGACACAAAAATAGAACAAGTCGATACTTTTAAATATCTGGGAGTTCTGCTAGAGAACAACGGAAGACAAGATGCGGAAATAAACCACCGAATCTCAAAGGCAAATAACGTATTCTACGCGCTAAATAAGAGTTTTATAGCAAAAAGGAAGTCAAACAAGAAACAAAATAAAAGTATACCAAGCCATTTTCAAACCGATATTAACGTACGGAAGTGAGACATGGGTTCTTACAAAACGGGACAAAGAAAGGATTCAGGCAGTAGAAATGAAATACCTACGAAAAGTAAAAAGTGTAAGAAGAATTGATAAAATTAGAAACGAAAGCATAAGAAAAGATCTACAAATAGAGTCCATATTAGAGTATATAGAGAAGAAACAACTAGGATGGTGGGGTCATCTACAAAGAATGGATAACAACATGCCAACAAAAAGATTTGGAAAGTAAGAACACCCGGAAGAAAACCTAGAGGAAGGCCAGCACAAACGTGGATAATGCTGTAATCAAAATCCTAGACAAAAAGGCAAAACGTACAAGGAAGCAGAAGCGATCGCAGGGGACAGAAAAGAATGGACTAATTTTCTAAACAAGAAAAGTGATGGTTAGTTTTGTATTTAGGGAAAAAGTTGCGGTTTGGTTAAATATGGAAAAGACTTTTTAATTTTGTTAATGTAGATATATACCTATATTGATTTTTTTTGGTGTGCTTTTATTTTTAATTTTAATTTGGATTTAGATCAATCAATATTTGAAACAAGTCCATGTAAACAAATTGTATACTCTACACCCTAAGGGTAGAAGAGTTGTGATTATATATATATATATATATATATATATATATATATATATATATATATATATATTTTGAAAAAGCACATTTTGACCCACTTTCGTAAGTAGACAATACAAATACAAAAACACAAAATATTTCGTATACCATCAATGCATTAAAAAAGTACCATAAAAATATAAATATAATACGCACGTACTTTTGTAATTAAGTACTTTGTGTACAGTTGCTATAGTCGGTTTTGTGACGCGTCCATTTAAAAAACAAATGTGAATGGCATAATTTTTTAAAATTAAAGGATTTGCGCTAGAAATCACTTTTTAAGTTTTAAGATACTGTAAAAATTAAAACATTTTGCTTCAACCGAAGTAGAATAACTTTTAATTTTAAAAACATATATTTTGTAATTTTTTTGATATTTCTGAGTAACATTTACTGATTTTTTAAAAATAAAATTACGTTGCTGTGCTACAATTTTCTGAAGTGGTCACTTCATGTAGTAACGAATTTTATAAATATCTGTGTTTTAGAAAAAACTATTTTAAACAAAACTTTTGTACCCATTACATTACTATTGAACTATTGAAATAAATTATTTTTAAAAAATGGTTTTTTTAAAATATACAAGAAAAGGAAATAACAGGTAACTTCAAATTTGATATTTTTTGGTCTTTATAATCTAAACAAATGAGATTTTACAAGTATTTTTTCAAAAATAAAAAATTGTATTTACAATCTTTTGTTTAAAACTTACATTGGGTTTAAAATAGTATGATGAATAAAAAATTTCAAAAATTATAGCAATTTAAAAAAAAACAATATGTACAGTACATTCTAAACTAACTTTTTTAACATTCAAAATTATTTTGGTCAATTCGTAGAAGGGAAGATAAGATGGACTCCAAACTGATAACAGTTGCTGGACCTGCCCACAATGAACCAATGAAAATGAAAGGGGCTCTAACGTAGATTTAAATTTTAACGCTGGCAACTTTTATTAATAATATTCAGTCGCCGCTTCGTTATGTTAAGTAATTTTTGGATTATTATCCATACGCTAGCATAACAACCATCAAGAAAGACCCACAGGAGAAAACAAAAAGAAAAAGTGTTTGCAATTGATAGACAACCGCAATAGCGAATGACTTTATGAAAGCGTAAAAGTATACTCACACACGAACAGGAAGTGAAAACTTATTCCCTTGTTGTACAGGATGCTTTGACTTTATACTAAATAATTAATACATGTGTAGCTTTTCAAATTTTAGATGATGTTCATGTAGTACCTTTAACAGATACGTCAAGATGAAGGAAATGCGTCTTTTCGACCACCTAATGAGGAAATTTTTCCGATCCGCCAATCTCAAGTTAAGAAAAGTCACTAGAAAAATTCATAACACAAAATTGGAAAAGTTTCTTCTCCACCGCATAAGTGTAAACATAGTTGTCTATACTCTAGGGAGATTTTGATTCACAAATCAATTTTTAATTACAAATTATTGTTTGTTCGTAAATAATACCGTCACATATTGTTCTACTGGCAGACGCCAAAATGGCTTTTTACTGTCTAATTACACTTAAGAATCTCACTAATTTGAGGATAACACTTAAAAACCAGCAATAAACGCTTGAAGAACAACTAGTGTATTTTACTTGGAGTTAAAAAATATAATATAATTTTACGGTAAACAATTATATTGTTTAACTCCTAGTAAAATAGTCTACTATATTTCTTTAAACAACATTAAAACAGCATATTATTGAACTACTGATAGACGCTAAAAGGCTTTTTACTGCCTAAACATTAAAAACAAAAGAGTTATTTAGGTAGGTACATCGGTTTTTGTTATTATTATAACGTGACAGTATAGTACCAACTTGATTTGTCAACAACAAAAAGTTACTACTCAATAATCACAAAAAATTGAGATTATTTATTTATTCGTATGGTACATTATACAAATATTGTAGTGTGATGTAAGTGTTATGTATGGTGTTCCAGAAGATCAGTATAAACCTGTGTAATGTGGTGACAAAACCGTGTGCAATAGTGGATTAGTTTGTCTTGGCAAAGCATTTACTTCAAGGTTTAGGAAAACTACTAAAAATTTGAGATTAATACCAGCAATACACGCTTGAAGAAAAAATAGTGTATTTTACTTGGAGTTAAAAATATAATTGTTTTGCTTAATTTACTGACTCGGCTAACGCCTCACCAGCAAACTTTTATGCTCATCAATTAAATTGTTTAACTTCTAATAACATAAATTTTACTGTGCAAAAAATATTTTTTTAACTAGAGCTTAAAAAGATCTTTGCAGTTCAACATTCCAGTCGTGGTCCCGAATATTGAAGCGAATTTGTTTAATTAATTTTAAATGTTGACAAAACCCTTTTTCTTATCCTGATTGAACGGAGAGAGACTCTCGTAGCGCTCTCTCTTAGCCGTAAATTGAATTCAAAATTAAATTTTCAATAAAAGTCTGCACTTGTAAAAATACTTTCGGTCTCAACAAAAAATCCAAAATTTTTAAACTCAAAAAACCTATGCTTTGCACCCTTGATACAAAAATAAATATTACATATTTCTTTTAAAAAAATTAAAATAAACTTGGATTGTGTAATTAGCGCAACTTTGTCTTGATTTTAGTTTACTGAGTTTATAAAAATAAAAAAATTAAAAGGCATAAAACAGGCTAGACAACAATTTGTCTGATTTTTTCATCGGCATAACTTTAACCCCCTAACGTAAGGAAACACAACTCTTTGATTTTAACCCTTTCATGGGCGCGAGGAAAATAATTTGTGGCATTTATTTTGTTTCTCTTGAATAAACATTTAATCGTGTCCTCTTGATGATCCATCCTTAAAATTTTGTGAAAAATGATCCTCCCTCTATTAATTCATGGTGGGAATTATAATTCTCACTGCCCACATAGATTTATATCTTTTTTTAGGATTAGGTAAAATAAAACGGACATTTCTAATTATTTTATCTTTATTTTAACGCAGTAAATTATTACAATAAAATTAAAACTAATACACACTTTGAACTAGGATTTCTGTTGTAAAAGTTTTCCATGAAATCTGTTGAAACATGGCTGAATACACAAAGGTACTTTACAGGACAAACATATATCTCGTTCGTTTTTCATTTACTTTTGTGCTGCACAACCTGCATCTTTTGTATGTCCCTTCTTGTTTGGGTAGATGATCACCAACATTACATAATCTAACTTCATCTGGAACAGCACGCTTATTTGATAAGAATGCCACTGGTTTATTACGGCGTTTTCTAGAAGTAAAACCATTTATGAGCTGTTTTGCCAAATTAATTCTGAATGACAGCTGGTTTACTGTCCTCTTTCTGCTTGTACTCATAAGAATATAAGAATTAACTATTGCCATATCGATAAAATAATATAAAATTATATGCCACCATTTCGTGGATCTTCTACCAATGGAATATCTCTCATGCAGCTAATCAAATTTGTCGACGCCACCCATAATTCGATTATATTCTGCTATCACCATAGGGCAATAAACAGTCACCCTAGTTCCTGCCTTGTTTCTTCGCAACACACTTGTTATTTCTTTTGGCGAGAAGTAATTTGTAAGAACATGAACATTTTCACTATCCATCCATTTGACTGCTGATAATTTCCCCTTTGTTGCAAACATGAATTCTCCACGTTGAAGTTTGGTTTTATTCCTGTATATGTCGGGTAAATTTTTTCTATTTGTTCGCACAGTGCCAAGGGTATATATTCCGTCATGTAGCAATTTTTCCATAAGGCCAACGGAAATGAAAAAATTATCAAAAGCTACTATACACTTTTTATTTTTCAACGAAGAGGTAAGATTTATGTAATTACCATCATCTGCTTTCAGAGATTTTTCAGTATATATATCAAACTTCCATATATACCCTGTAACAGAGTCAGCTAGGCACCATACTTTGTAGCCCCTTTTGACTGGCTTCATAGGCATGTATTACTTCAAAGAAGACCGTCTTTTGAAAGTAATCATTGACTCGCCCACAGCCAAAAATGAGAAATGTTTGTACGGTTTGGTAAACGAGGCATTGAGCATATTAATAAGTTGCCTCACCTTATGAAGTTTGTCGTATTCTGCCTTGCCCTTCTCTTCAGCTTTGGTATTATCATTTATGTGAATATTCTCAACCAGTTTCTTATACCTTTTCGATGACATGATTTGTGATACGGAGGGAACAGTTAGAAATGGATCACTCGACCAAAAATTTGCCAAATGTGGAAGTTGATGTATTTCCATTACAATCATAATTCCTATCAGTGTTCTGATCTTTTCTTTAAAAGTGTTTTCCCAATTTTTTGATGGACCTTGTGATTTAGTACTATTTCTATCTTGCGTTGCATATAGATTAGTTTGTTCGATAATGAACTCCAAAATATCGTCATTGAATATTTGATTAAAGTAGTTGATTTCCTTTGCTTGTAGAGAAGCTTGGATTATAGCTTCTGCATTTTTGCAAAAGTCTATATTCATATATATTCTAAATCCTCGCCATTTTTTATCCAGGTGGAGAGCTCTTCGTCGTTTTTAACATCACTCTCTCTACTAACATTGGTTTCTTCTTGTACCGGAATCAACTCTGGAGATTCCGGCCTGAAGAGGTGATCGGTAGGCTCAGGAATAACAGGAAAAATAATACGACTTGTTGAGGGTGAATTAGAACTGGTATCAAAAGCTGTACACTCTAGAATTTCCATTTCTTCGTTAGCTTTATCATCTGGTTTTTCCTCTGATTTTTCTTCATTATCTGGGAGACTATAAAAGAACTTGAGAGCCTTGTTGCAATAACAAGGGTTATTCAAATCCCACATAGCTGCAAAAACATGTTCATATAAAAGGTTTTCGTATGGGCAGTGGGAAGAATACTTCCCACTTACATACTTCATTTGTCTTACATTATGAAAATCAGAATAATGAAAATACACCTAAATATATACTTCGAACGTATAACTACATCTACTTTGTAAACAAAAAGTCTTATATCTTACTTTATTCAAGAGATGATTACAGATTAGTCAAATATGCTCTAAATTCGCGACAAAACGTGATCATCTGTAGAAAATAAACGATTGACTAAACTATGATATTTTTAGGAAACAATTTCTAGCTTAAATAAGATTTTATATCTCACAGGTAGATGATATGACCAATACCATTTGAGATTATTAAGTCACGTTGCTTACAGAACAGATTTTTGATGGTGGGAAAATAGCTTCCCATCGCCCACGAAAGGGTTAAATAGAGATGAGAGGTGTTGTGATACATCATTTTGAAGATCTCATCGAGTACTATCTGACCCTCTAATTGTTTCTTAAAATTTTCATCGATAACAAAATGAGAGATGAGATAATGCGGAAAAAATAACCATTATTAATGAATATCGTCAAATTACACCCGAAATGTTGCGTAATGTAAGAGACCGTTTCCAACAAAACTTGCACTATTGTATAGAAGTAAATGGTGGTCATTTCCAGCATTTTTGATTGGGTATGTTTTTCCACATTACCTCTCCCACTATTTTATATCTCATTTCGTCATCGATGTAAATTTTGAAGCGAAATTGGATAGATGAGATCTTCAAAATGATGTACCGCAACACCCTTCATCTCTATTTAAAATCAGGAAATGTGCTTCTATCGGGGTGGGGGTTAAAGTTGCGCGGATAAAAAAAGCAGACAAGTTGATACCCTTCTAATCATAAATTAACAGGTCCAAGCATTTTTCGGATTTTTATTTTGAAGCTCTAAGATCGGGATGTAGGTACAGTTTTGGTTGGACTCCATTGTATTTTCTATAGTATGCTCTATTTAGGGCGAAGGTGAAATACACAAAAATAACTCAATAGCTTGAATTACCGACCGACGTTTCACCCTACATTCTGTGGGCTTTATCAAGGCTATTTATAAGACCGAGTTGGTAGTCAATAAATTAAAATTTATCAATAGATAATAACGTCACTTAATTTAAAATGAAAACAATCATGTATAATTTAAATTTTTTTTAATTTTCAATTTTAAATAAAGTGACTTTATCATCTATTGATTAACCATTTATTAGTGGTGGCAATAACCGACAAAAAAGAAAACCGTTAATCGGTTTTACAAAAGACGGTTTATCGATAAAACAGTTCAACAAACTGAGTTGTTTAAACCTATTCAAC
This sequence comes from Abscondita cerata, assembly GCA_030710515.1. Lineage (NCBI taxonomy): Eukaryota > Metazoa > Arthropoda > Insecta > Coleoptera > Lampyridae > Abscondita > Abscondita cerata. The sequence goes on along the minus strand of JALBCR010002322.1, from coordinate 833,283 downwards.
AAACCCCGGTTTTTAAACTGGTTCAACAAACCGCGTTCTTTTTTAACTTCTTTAAAAATCGCGGTTTTAAACCGTTTAAAAACCGTGCTTTATAAACCGGTTTAACAAAACGCGGTTTCCAATTCGGTTCAAAAACCACCGTTTTTAAACCAGTTTAACAAACCATTTTTAACTTGATTAAAAACCGGTTTACATGGAAATTTTTTTATGCAATGGAATGCAATATTATTAAAACTAAACAAAAATACTGAAACATTAACAAATTTACACAAGTCAAAAACAAATATAACTGTGTAGGTATATTTTTTCCAATCAAGACAAAAACACAATCATATTTCATAATTTCAACAGGTTCATCAAAACGCGGTTTTTAAATGTCATTAATTATAATGATAAATAGTTATTTGCCAATTAATAGTAAACCTGAGAAAAATACGATGATGCGAAGCATCAGTTTGTTAAAACTTTACATGTTTATGCCAGCTGATCATGGTCAAAAGTCATGTGCTATACATTCTTTATTTATTTTTGTATGAAAAACGGAATAATTAGATAAACTAATGACTATTGTGTGAAACTATCAACCATTTTCTTAAAAGGATTATGAAGAAATAAAAAATAATTATTTGTGTACAAGACTGTAAACTATTCAGTTACACAAGTAGTTTCTTCGATTATTATAGCTAACTAAGCGTTAGCAAAAGTAACAATTTCAAATCGCCTGCTGTACATTTTTAAGAGACTTATCAAAAGTAAGGGTAAGTTCTATATGGTAAAATACGCGGCGGTCAAATGTTAAAGAGTCTCAATAAGAGGAAACAGCTGTCCATAATTTTCTACCGCTAAGTTAACGCTTTGTTGATTATAGTAATTAAAGAATCGACTTATGTAACCGTTTACACATCTGTTGACAAAAGTTGCGTTAATGTAAATTAATTTTCGGACGTGTTGCAACGGCACGAAGAAACACAAGATGTCGTAACACTTATTTGCTGTAAAGTACGTTTATTTTGGTCGTTCTAATTGTTGATTTAGACTTTTGAGTCGCATTGTACGTTTCTGCCGCTTTTGAGTATTAAATATTTAGTTTTTGTTAGGATCGCCTAAAAAATACGTTGTTAGTTTAAAGTTCGAGTATACTTTGAAGGTTACACTTTTTGGTATGAAGAAATTTGAATACCCGCAACCTTGCGAAACGAAGAATAATACCCCTTACTAACTTCTAATTCTAGAATTTATTTATTTCCGGTACCACATTACTCTGGTGCCAAAACGGCAATGCAAACAAATTTCGGACTACTTTGAGGAAAATTTACAATCGAAAAGATATGATACCGCATAATTATTTTATTTCAAAGTGAAGTCAACCAACTGACTGCGACTTGCAACAATGTCAGATAAGAAACTGGAACAAATGTCACGTACAATCCCAAACAAAAACGCAATTTTATCGTGTGAATGAAATTCAATGAAATTTAAATATTCATAATACAGACTTATCAGTTATTTTACAGGCAAAATTTAAAATAAGGTTACAGTTTATTATTTTTATTTTAAAATTATTAATTTTTTTTAAAGCTATTTAAGAATACAAATCAGAAATGCCGTCAAAGTTTCACAAATTATTTTAAAACAAAATCGTAATTGATGCGTTTACTTTTTTACCGAAAATATTTATACTTTTTTCACTTTAGCAAAAAAATCTATCCGTATGTAAACGCGAGATCTAATAAACCACTAGTCTTATTTTACTGAAACTTGGTATAGAGATGTTTATTTATAATGTTGGAGATTTTATTATGTTTTTGGTGTAATTTTAATAACAATAATTGAATGAAAGGGTACTTTAGGTTACTATACTTTTTGTATATTTACAATATTACTTTTACACTTTTTCAAAAAAACAAATTATAGGAACTTTGGTTTAAACAACAAACTTTTTATCCAATGTTTACCGTAATTATCAGTTATCTCACTGGACTTTAACTGAATCATTAAAAACAATAACAACAAAAAGGTTATTAGAGAGAAGTTGTAAATTTTATTATTTATAATTTGTATTTAAACTGTTTTTTTTCTAAAACTTTTTTTTTCAAACAAATTTTTCGGTTTTTAATTCCAATCTTAAAACATGAACCACCATCAGGTACCTGAACTTGCCTTAAAAGTTATGCGTTATTAAAACAGTTATAGGGAATTTATCTTATCTTTTTTTTTTAATTTGCGCTTTCCATACGTTTAAAGTTTGTATACTATTGGCGCAGAGTAATAAATCATAATTACTTGAAATAATTCTTTATTTTCTTGTGAAAGCGGTATTTCTACGTTTAAGTAAAAACCAATAAATTCTAACCAAAATACGATCATTGTGCCGCTCTTGCAGCATATCGACGCATCTAGGGTCTGAGAACAATAGTTTAATCTGTGTAAACACGTTGCCATCAGCCCAGGTACTGACGAAACGAGAATCATAGCCGTAGATGTGGGTATTATACCAAGATACAAAAATAATGGTATATAATACGTAAGAAGTAAAATTTGTAATGTGATCTACTATACAAATAAAATAAATAACATATAAATAATATATGACATAAATATAAAATAAAATAGTAATGCAGATATCGTCAGTACATTTATTACAATTACAATTAATTTGCGGGGACCGATTTTTAGGCATCAAAAAGTAAATTTGGCTCAATTATAAAATTATGTGGTTGTCATGGAAACTTATCAAAATGAATAGATAAAAGTAACAGGCATAAAATGTTTATTTAAATAACAAGACATTAGTAGGTAAAATAGGTATATTTAAAAATAACTGACAATACTCACTCATGGTTACAATAAATGGTGTTTAGAGAGTAGAACACTGTTTTAGGCACATTACGCTTGGTCGTTTAACTTTCTTCCTCGTCTGAAATTTCCATTTCAGAATCAGAATCGCTGTCTTGTGTGTTTACTGATATAATAATTGGCTCCAATGTTATCTCTACTAAATTATCCAGTTGCCAACATTTCCTTAACGACATGAGATACACAGTTCTTCCATCTTTCAGGTGTTACTTTGTTTAATGCATTTTCCTGAAGTTTTTTCACGTCGTCGAGTTTAAAAGTGGTATTGTTACGAGCGACGTCACCTTTTACTTGAGCCCAAACCAGCTCACAATAGTATGGTGGTAAACGCAGTACTTCAATACCCCGATTCTTTGCCATTTCGTCAATAACATGACGTATATACTTATTCTTATGAACTTTAACAATATCCAATAATTCTCTTTTCACCATGTCATCCTCAAAAGTTATATTCTTAACAGATAACCAATCTATAATTTCTGCTTTCCTCCAAGCGTTGGTAGGTAAATTTTCGTATCTTTGTGAGTGATAGCTGGCGTTGTCCATAACTATTATAGATCCTTGGGGTATCAAATCTAGCATCTGCTCAAAATATTCTTCAAACACATTAGCATTCATGTCTTCGTGGTAGTCGCCAGTTTTCTTTGATTCGAATTCTAACAAACCACCATCTACAAAGCCATCTTCATTGCCAATATGAGTAATAATTAACCTGTCGATAGCCCTTCTATAAATCCTTGTCGAGCACTCGTAACGGTATTATCATGCCATGTTTTTTTTACAGTATGTCCTGCATTGATCCAGGTTTCATCCAAATAGAATATACGCCTGCCTTCACGCCTATATTTTCTTATTTCCCGAAGATAATTTCTCTTCCATGTAATAATCTCTTGTTTTTCAATTAAAACGGATCTTCTATTTATCTTCTCCCAAGTAAACTTCAACTTGCGAAGAAGTTTCCACAGTGTTCTACGACTCATTTGGGGTAGATTTTCATCCTCATTTACTGCTAGTAAAATCTTATCGATTGTAGGAATCTCTTTCCAGTAAGTAGAACGAGTGAACCTTTCTACGGACAGTATTCCTCAATTTTTTTCTTTCCCTCACTAGTTTATAAATGGTGGATTTTGATATTCCCGTCATTGCAGAACATAATCCTACAATATCATCGACACTTTTTGCAGGGTGTTGACATCGAACAGCGTCATGCACATTTAAAATTATAATTTTTTCATTAGCAGATAACGCACCACTTTTAACACGTTTTCTGGTGAAAAGTTTTCCATTTCAAAATTATTTGCACTAACACACAAACAAACAAACAAGCCGATTCATTGCTAATAACAAACTAAACATATTTTTCATTTAGAAAGTATACGAAGCCCTTCGGTCAAACAACTAATTATCTGTAATCTTTCGCAGAAATTACAACCCGTCTGCCGTAATGACTGCGCTAACGACCCCACTTTACCTGATGATAGATAATCCAACACACATTTTGACGCTAAAGAATAATTGTTTTAAAATTACTTTATTTAGCTATATCGATTCTTAATTGTAATAATAAGAAACAAACCACATAATAGTAAATAATTTTTTTTGAAATATTCCACAGTTTAATAAGATACAAATAGATTCATAACTTTTGTAAAACTCAGTATACGTACCTATATAAAATTAAAATTTAAAATAGACAAATTGAGAAACGACACATTTGTCATTTATCGATTTTAGAGTTTAATTTTATATTCAAATACTGTGTTTACAAAAGTTTTGTATCTATTTATATCTTATTAAACGGTGGAATATTGCTGAATTAAATTATTTACTATGAAAAATAGATTCCACAAAGTAAGGATTGAAACAATAAAAGAAACCACATAATAATTCATATCAAGGTAGATTTTACTATTATAATATATTTACCTACTAAAATATGATTTTCCAAACGTATCAGGTACCTACGCCACTGCAATACGGGAGATTCGATAATTCTGACAGGTTTATTACTCCGCGCCAATAGTATACTGAGTATAGGTGTTTATTTTATTTTTCGAAAAAAATGTTTTTATGTAGCTCTACATGCACTTTTGATGCCATAATTTATGTTTTCGTTAGTATCGGTTAAATGTGAAATTCTGCGCGAACCTTTTGTTTAAAAAAAAATTTTCTAGAGCATTATAGAATTTAAATTTATATAAGCTCCAATACTACCTGATTCAACTTTCTTTTTTAAGGACTTGTAAGGGATCGAAAGATGACACAAGATTGCATAATGTATAAATTCAATCTCGCTGGAAGTTTATTAATCTTAAATTGTTCATTTTGGTTAGTGATATTCTGAACCGATTACTGTACCTGCTGTAAAATTTATTTATTACAATAAATCATTCTGTTATTATATTATATTGATCTTCTAAGTAATACCGCAGCCCTTGTAACTTAACCAAATTTATTAGCAATTCGTAAAACCCAAAGGCTAGCCCTAAAGTGTACTTGGCAAATGTGCTTATCGCCAACTGTTTAATCGTACTGGATTAATTACCACCACTTAAAACTATTAATATACTGTACAAATTTGTAATTTGCAATAAATACAATAACGTGAAATTAAAGATTGGACCGGTATTGTCGACTAAGACAACATTGTAATTTAACTAAATAATGACATGTAAATTAACAACAGAAATAAATTCAAAACAAAAAAATAATTTGGTTTAATTATGTTACTTTAACCATGTAAATAAGGGAGGTTGATGAATAATACCCCGCCGGCTAATAAATGAATAAATGTTAAAATTATACACTATTAAATGACACAGGGTAGTGTACAGATTATTATCGTTGAAACAAAGTATAGTGCGTTGCACATTCTGTATTCAATTTAATTACAGAACGTTCTAAAAAGTTGACTTTATCTTAAATCGGAAATGTTTACCGCAGTTGTAACATTTTTTTTGAAACAATTTATTTGTTAAAAGTATCTGCATTTGCCGTATATTCACAGTATTGCGTCAATGTTTAATTAAGCTAAAAGCAATGTCGTTTTTTTTTTAAAATGATTGGTTTAATTTATTAAAGCTATATAACTAAATGATGTTTATAAAATTGTCACTGCTGTATATTAATTCGAACTATTCATGCAATCGTATAAAAAAAATCTACACAGGAATCGATATGTTGTTGAAATAACTCGACATATAATTTTTTGAAGTATATAATATATATAATGAAAGATATTGTTAAATTAAGGTTAGGTAATTACTTATTGCAAAATTAAATCAAAACACTTTTCTTTGCAAAATTATTTATATGCTAGCAATGCGTTGTCTCTGTTTATAGTTCAGTCCCTCTGGCAGTTTTTCAGAGACGGTTTGCTTACCTGCAAAAACAGTGTGCAAATCGGTTCAGAATAATAACGTGAAAATGGAAAAAGTAGTTTTGTCTAAAAGTAGACGCTGCTTCAAAAGTTATTAACAATTTATTTCTATATATCTTTTTTTTTCTGTAAGTCATAAGTTTTTTTATTCAACGATACATTTTATAGAAAATAGTATAAAATTGTAAAATTGTTTAACCTCTTAACGCCCCATGTAATAAATCAGTAACATTACCAAAAATAGATTGTATATTGTATACCAAAGATTAGTCGAGCCTGAGATGTCCAGTGAAACACACATTGAAAGTGTGACGGGATTATTTCCAAAATAAATGGTTTATTGAATTTTTCTCCCTACAATATAGGCCGTCGTGTTTACGCTAATGCGTCTGAGTATGCATTCTTATATTGGGTCGTTTGGGGTTCTTACTTGTTTAGAGTTGCCTGTTCGTTTTTGGAATCCGTGTATTCTAAACTTGACAACTCGTTGGCTCGCAAAAATGATACGTTCTTTTCCTATTAAATCGTTGTTGTGAAAGAATGTACTTGGAAAATGCTGTCTAAAAGTTGAACAATTGGATACGTCTATAATAATAGCGAGTGAAGTAAAATCGTTCCATTCTAATTAGGGAATAAATCTTCGGTTACGATTCCAGTGTAAGTAGCTTTTTTTCTTTTACTTTCCCTTGTTTTAGTGAAATATTTGTTCTTACGGGTTTTATTAATTCTAGGCGCCCTTTTTCTTTTTGGTGTTTCCTTTCGTTTTGGACGTTCGTTTGACGTACTCCGTGGTAATTTGTCGCTGAATATTGAATGAAGGTTATACTGGCAATATTAATAATTCAAAAATTATAACCTATCAAAGTGGATATCACACCGCCGTGGGAATTTACTGGAAAACTTAGGAAACTAATTACCATATAAGTATAATATGGTTAATCAACTTCCCTGAAGGCCATCGTCAAGTTAAAGCTACCACTCAAGATAAGCCGGTTATCTATTCATTGGTGCAGCCCAGCAACTGTTATCAGTAGAATCCATTTTAGTTTCTTCTCTTTGTGGATACTATAATACTGGATTTGGATACGAGAGCTGTTATCTTTAGCGATTAACTGTCGAACCCGGAAGACTGTCTAAATACACGAGCTAAGTTATTTCTTTATGCATGTCATTAATTAATTTTATCGCGTCATATGTATTTGTATCGTGGTTGAAAGTTTAACACCGAATCTTTTTATTGCTTCTATTCTTATTATTATGTAAACTTAAAGGATCCTTTTAGTACAATCATGTATGTGCGTTTTGAACTCATTTAAATAATCGGCCACGGTCCGGTACCTGTCGTAATTAATTTAAGTATCTTTTGAACAAGAGTTTGTTGTGTGAATTACGTGTAGGGATTCATCGGGGTTCCGCGACTGTCAATTAAGCTAACCTATTTGGATGCGTTTATGCCTCGAATTTATATTCATTTTGTGAACTTGCTCTTGTGACTGATTAGTATGTGAGAACTATATATGCTATTGATTTTATTTGATATTGTCTATTGGTATGGTTATGTGTGTCTCGATGTGTAAATTCTAGTCGCTAACACAATATACTGATTTCTAGGCACATACGGTTTTTTGTATCTACGAGTACCTAATGGCTCTAGATATTTCTTTTACAGAATCCTAAGTAGCGCCTTATAAATTTTTCAGAGCAGTGTAGAGGACTTCTTTGTGAACGATTTTCAATCCACCCACGACCACTTCCGCCTAATTAAGAGCTGCCGCGGGGAGTCATCTAGCACTGCGATACATTTATTTTATTGATTACAAATAAACCGTAACAAAAGATTGGCCTGAGTACGACTACCGACATCTAGTCGTGATCAATGTTAGTTCTGGTCACTGTCTGTAAATAGTGTTCTGTGCCGAGTTGTGAATGTCAGTCCAGGCAGATTATTAGAGTTTGTAAAGTGTTTTTGTGAATTATAGGTAAGTAACAAATGAATAAAATTATGTATTATATTATATAATGTGTTTTGTCTATGTTTACATGTTGGCACAAGCGAAATTCATACATTTCTTGTATCAACTTTGTAACAATGGTCCACATGGACTGGTATAACATTTTCCTACAACGTATCAAATTTAAAACACTTGAAACAAATGGAGTCGTTAGACCATAAATGAGTACATATTGCAAACGTCAGGTACAAAAAATGCAGACATATTAAGGCGACTTAAGAAAAAAATAAAGAGGAAAAAGTAATACCCAAATGGTAAACGGGATTTAAAAATGTTGGAAAGGTAATGTGTGAATAAAAATTTCAAAAGAAAGACAAAGATTTGTGCACTCTTCTTGGATATAACGGCGGAATTTGACAATGTATATAGACATCATCACTATGGGAGAAACTTGGACAGAAAAGCATAAGTAAAGAATTAGTAAAAACAACAGAAGATACTATACCAATAGACTAAATGTATGACAGAAAGAAACCTAAAATTAAGTGAAGCATTCAGGGCAACAAAAGGGGTGATCAGGGATGCCAATAAATCAAAATATATTTTCAATATATTATGAAGATATACAAAAGGAACTGAGAAAGCATCAAAGAGGAGTTGTAATAGAAACAATACATGTGTGGGTGCTGGCATATGCTGTCAATGTAGTGGTACTAGCTAACAATGGCAGTAAAATGAGAAGAATAATTTGAATAATAAAAAATACTTGCACAAAAATGGTTTAAATGCAAATGTGGAAGTAATTTATGGTAATGATATTTGAAAGAAAGATGAAGGAAAAAAAATTGGATGTGGAGAAAGGAAGAAATAGAAACAGTACATGGACGTATTTAATATATAAAATAAGATAAGATAACAAAGATGAAGTGCAGATAACAGAATTAGCACAAAAGGGAAATAGAATATTGAGACAATAAAACATAGAAAAGAGAAGATGGCTGTTAAAAAAAGTTAGTAAAGAACGAAATGCCGTCTGGAGCATAGATATGGGGATAGAAAAAATGATAGAAAGAGTATAAAAAGTATAACAAAGAATAAGTCAAGGAAAATAAAAAAATGTATTGTAAAAAGAAAGGTTTAACAGACAAGAAATATAGAGGTTATGAACGAAAGTAAGCAATAGGTAAATATAAGAATGCGCAGATTTTTGGAAAGAAGGGCAAAGTTAAAAATGAAAAGGCAACAAAAAGTAAAAAGAAATAATTACCGAACAAAAGCCGGAATATGTAGTAAGTTTGAAAAAATTAAAAGGCAAAAATAATTGAGGACTTAGATGCGGTAATGACCAAATGGAAATAAATGCTGGTGTCGGAAAACAAAGAGCACATGTTGGGGAAAAGTGTGGAACTAAAAAATTAAACAAAGAGGATAAAGAGTGATACTGAGGCAAAAAGCAAAAGGAGAATATTGGGAGAAAGAAGTGTTAAAAGAAAGTTTTAGTTAATTGCAAAGAAACAAATAATCAAATCATTTGTTAAATATATTTAAAACAAATAAAAAGTACTATACTATCACTACTCATCAGGTTATACCAAAACCCGACCACAGCTTCAATAATTTAAGCAGCACATTTTTTTAAATTTTATTATCGTGAAAAGAAAAGTATCAACTCTTTTTCAAGAATCAAGTTTTCAAGAATCATATATACACTACTGTTACGTTTACGAAGATAGAGAAGATAGTATGCTAGACTCCAGTGATGAGGACTCAGATTATGAACCACCATCAAAAATAAAAAGTAGATGTAAAGTATATTCTTTTGATGATGAAGGCAGCGATGAAAAACCATTTCCAAAGAAGGAAATCAAGGACAAGAAAGTTCAAGAAGGGCGAAGTCAGGTTTAGTCTGGGAGGATGTTAGTGAAGACGTTACAAGAACATTGCTAAATACCAAAGAAAATGTATATGACTACAGTGAAGTTCAAGAGCCAATATACTACTTTAGACATTCCTTTAAGAGAAAGCTCCTTAAGCATATTTCCTAACAGTTAAATTTATATGCAATACAGACAAATCCAAATAAACCGCTTTCAACTAATGGTCACTAACTGGAGAAGTTTATAAATATTTGCATATATATGTCCATTTATGGGCAAAAATATTTGTTGTACTTTGATAACTGGTTTTCATCACCAAAGTTGTTCATTGAACTAGCAAAAATGGGTGTAGGTGCACTTGGCACTATCAGAATCAATAGGTTTCCGGGGGATTGACATTCTCTTCAGACGCGGCTATGAAAAGGAAAGATCAGGGATATTTAAAAAAAGACTAACTTTTATAGATGGAACCAAATTGAAGGCCTTGAAATGGTTCAATAACCGTGGAGTAACTTTGGCAACTACGTTTGAAACATCACACCCAATCACAAACGTCAACAGGTTTGACAGAAAAGTTAAACAGACAATTGAAATTATTTGATTGAAAAACAGTGCAAACCTACAACCGTTTAATGAGAGAGTTAATCTTTTGGATGGACTTATCTTATATTATAGAATTTTCATCCGATCTAAAAAATACTATTTGAGGTGTTTTTTTTATTTTATTGATATGTGTCTCCAACAAGCGAGAAAACCCAAAAAGGACCAACAAAGTTAATGTCAGATTTTGTCGTTTGTAGAGACGGTCCTATACATTGCCCAGAGCCTCAACAATACAGAGAAAGATGTAAAATGCCCCTTTGTAAGGGACTGGCAAGTATCAAATGTACGAATGCATGACTAAAAGTAAAAATTGTTTTATAGCATTTCATCTGTGGTGTAAAGGATCAATCTTACAAATTTGTAACAAATTTTTTTTTCTAATACACTGTGTTTAAGATAAGAATAAATAACATGGGGATCTTAAAAACGGTAAAAGTTTCAAGGGCGCCCAAATTGCAAAAAAGTTTGATAATTTAAACTATTTACGGAGAGTACCGGACCTTGGCCGATTATTTAAATAGGTTCAAAGCGCACAAAATTAATCAAGTACTTGAAAGATATTTCTAGTTCTCAAAAGTATTTATACAGCGCAAAAAAAGGTACGTTGCTGAACTCACGGCTGCGATACGTATACATAGAATGCGACAAAGAACCAGATAACAAGTTTATCTTAGGTGATGTCTTTGACCAGAAGGCGGTCCTAAGGTAGGTTGAAATTCCAACGATGGTGATACCAGACCCACATCGATATTGTATCATTTTTGGATTATTATCCTTGCCAGCATAACCAGAATTAAAGATCTATTGATTAACTAAAACGGAGTACGCCTGCAATGACCAGCAGAATTAGTCAAAGGGGAAAACCTACAAAAAAAAATGTGTCTGCAATTAATAGAACCCGTGAAAGCAAATATTTTATTAAAACAAAGGAAAGTAAAAAAAAAAGTACTTACATAGGAACAGTAATCGAAGACTTATTCCCTAATTTGAATAGGATGATTTTACTTCAATCGATATTACAAAGCGCTTGTCTAATTATTCAAGTTTTAGACAACATTTCTATGTACATCTTTTCGCGACAGTCAGCACATAGGAAGTGATAAATAACTTTTGCAAATGCAGACAAATCATTGGAACTGGCTATTCTAAACAACTAAAATTCCCAAAAAATTTTTGAATATAAAAATTCATATTCAAACGCATGATTGTAAACACGGCTGTCTATACGGTAGGGATAAATTGGTCTATAAATCAATTATTTGCGAAATAATACCGTCACAATTTCCATAAAAATAAACAATTATATGTTGCAATTTTTAGTCACTTTTGTTGATAAAAATGGGAATTTGTTATAAACAATTGAAAATATTAAGCAAGATTATGAAGCATATGAAATAGAATAAGTCGAAATCGATTTGTATCAAAAAAATTTAAATTTAAAAAAAAAGATGTCATTTGTTTGTTTAGAAGCCGAGATATAATCAATTTACATTGTTATTGTTTATTCGGTAAAAAAAATTTGTACAATGTCTTTGATATAGTAGCAATCAAGCTTCAATAGTTTAAAAAACTTAAGATTAGTAGTTTTAACAAAAAAAATAGCAAAAATAGCTCTCGGCAGGTAGCTCAACGTGATTTGGAGCGCGCGTCAGCGCACAGTTGGCGATGATCAGGTGTTTCCTAATTGAACGTCAATATTTAAAGGAGATATTTTTGAGTCCATTTTAAGAAGAAAACTTTATACAAACGTATGTTTTAAACGTCTAACTTTTAAGGTACAGGGTGATAAAATTTAAAAAATAAATTATTTATTATTAATATCTGTAATACCATTTTAGATATTTTAATGAATTTTGGCATACATGTACTTTGTATCAAGAGGCTTTTTTTAATGTTCCACGTTTTTTTCATTTCTACCAGTGATTCATACGGATTTTTGACCTGCCTATATTGGCAAACATTGATGGTACACTATTGATTTTTAAAATGTTATTTTCAAAATTTTCAATCATTTTAAGCAAATTTGATTCCATGAACCTTTCCATCAATACACGGTTTTCTCTTTAAAAAATAAAACCGTTTTTCACATAATCTAATAATATCCTTATATGAGAATATTACCAAGCAGAGAAATAGATTTTATTTTTTTTGTAAAACCGTGCATTGGATTGAAAAATCAAGAAATCAAATTGGCTTAGAAATGATTAGGAATTTTAAATATAATTTTTATTTTAACAGAAATGATGGGCGTACCATCCATGTTTGCTCAAATAGGCAGATCCGTTTAGATATTTTAATGAAATTTTGCAAACATATTCTAATATGAAGAAACATTTTTAATGTACCATGTACTGCTTGTGTTATACCTGTACCAAAAATTAATCAAGCAAATGATTATAGTTTGTTAAGGCCTATATCTATTTTCCCAGCTGCAAGCAAAGTTTTTGAAAAGTGGATTTATTTTCAAATTTTAGACTATGTTGAAAAAAATAAAACATTACCTATTTTCCAATCCGGTTTCAGACCTAAGCACAGTACAAATACTAATATTTTAAAAATTATTAATGACTTTACAAACGCTTGGGATAATAATGAAGAACCGTTTTTACCATGGTTTTTCATCTCAAGCTTTAAATTGGGTACAATCATACTTTCATAATAGAAAACAATATGTGAAACTTTCCTTGAATAGTAAAACACTACGTTCCGACACAATAAATGAATGACAACGGCGTACCGCAAGGCATCATTTTAGAACCACTTTTGTTTATTATATTCACTGCAGATTTTGACAAAATACTTGTGTTATGATAGTGTGAAGTCTAGCATCATCATAAAGAGGGAGGAAATAACATTTTTGGTATCAGTTAAAGTACTGAGAATTATAATTGATCAAAACCTTTTTTTGCTGAACAAGTAATATCAAAATGTCGTTTGAGTTATGGCAGATTAAAACTTTTGTATGGATTTAAAAATGTTTTACTTTTTCATGTAAAATTCAATTGAGTTTGAATTAATAACATAATACTGTTATTTAACAAATGAACTTAAAAACAAGTTGCAATTTGTTCAAAATAATTGCCTCGGGTTTTCTTTCTTCATACCTAAACATAAGCATATTGCACCACATTACAATAAACTTAAAATACTTAGAATAAGTGAAACGTATATTTTATTATTTCTGACACTTTTTAAATAAAATTTAATGTATAAAACACACTTTATTAAATTGTTCCATCGACTTTATCAAACACGATCATGAACAAAAGAAACAAGTTGTTCGTATCTCAAAGCACCACTTTAAAAATTTTAAAGGTTCTTTTCAATACTTAGCCGTTTCTTTATTTAATAAATATTATAACATTTTTTACAAAACTTTATTTTATAATTTTAAGTTAAGTCTAAAAAATAAATTATTATATAATAAATCTATGTAAATAGGATGTAATGGAAACTATAGTTGCTAATTGCCTCCTATTAACAGCACACAAATATATTTTTGTTAAGGTCAATAAACATTATTATTTATTGACAGCTTATTTTGTCAGACATTGATGGTACGCCACTGATTTCTCTTAAAATAAAAATTATTTTTGAAATTTCTAATCATTTCCAAGCAAATGTGATTCCTTGATTTTTCAATCTGATGCACAGTTTTTGTTTAAAAAATAAAAACCGTTTTTCCACATGATTTTAATCATAACAATACCGTTAATATGACATCACCATGCAGATTACCAGATTTTATTTTTTTAGTTGAATACGGTGCATTGAATTGAAAAGATTGAGGTATAAAATTTGCTTAGAAATGATAGGGAATTTCAAAATAATTTTTGTTTTAAAGAAACCAGTGGCGTATCATCAATGTATGCCAAAATAAGAGGTCAAATTCCTTACAAACGCCACTGGTGGAAATAAGAAAAAATGTGGTGCATTAAAAAATGCCTCTTAATATATAGTACATGTAGGTATGCCAAATTTTATTAAAATATCTAAATGGTATTACATACAGATATTAATAATAAATGATTTATTTTTAATACTTTACCACCCTCTCCTCAGAAGTTAAGACGTTTATGACATACATTTATATAAAGTTTTCTTCTTAAAATGAACCCAACAATCGCTACCTTAAATATTTACAATTAATTAGAAAACACTCTGTATAATAATAATATAGACTAATTGACTAAATTGTTACACATAGTGTGTAAATTTAAAACCTTACAATGTGCAATATCTCACAAACAAAAATGATATCAAAAATGCCTAAAACCGTTTCTAGGATAGTAAGGGGAACTAAAGTGACATAAAGAGACCCTACCTACTTCAACTAATAAAGTTTAAATAGCAAAATACATTATTAAAAAGCCTATAAAAATGCTATACAACGGTATAAATAATAATTGTACAAGGTGAATCAATAATTGTGAAACCTTGCCTTAAATGGAAAATTTTTGTTGAACTACAAATTTGTTAAAATATCAACTAAATAAATGTTCAAAGTGGGTTCCATTGTTTTGTAAACAATAATACAGCCTACTTTTAAATTCTGCACAAACTTTGACAAATGTCCTAATAGCGCGACATGCTTCACTAATTCTTTTTCGCAATTCACCAAGTGATACAGATTGAGTTTTATAAATAACTGACTTAAGGTAACTCCATAGAAAAAAATCCAGTGGAGTTAAATCTGGTGACCTCGGTAGCCACTAAATAGAACCAATCGATTTGTTCGGATAATTAGTATCTAACCAGTGCCTAACTGCAGCTGCATAGTGAGGAGATGCCCCATCTTGTTGAAAGTGCAGCAAATCTTTGTCTAGAGCTATATTGCTTTGGTCGTCTCTTTGGTTCTCTAATTCATGCACAATTAAAGGTTTGATGATGTTTTCCAACATATTCAGATAAAGGTCGACAGTTAAATTGCTTGGTATAAAGAAGGGGCCAATTAAAGCATCACCTAATATCCTTGCCCAAACATTTAGTTTTTCAGGATATTGAGAGACAGTTCTGTTTATTGACATTACCATTAAGAATAAAAATACATTCATCACTAAGACAAATATTTTTTAATAGTCTAGGTTCAACAAAATTCTTTCAGTCATAATTTCATAAAACTCAATTCGACGGTCTGGATCATCGTTGCCTAGTTCTTGAAGAATTTCCGTTTGTATGGGTGAAACTTATGTAATTTCAATACCTTCTTAATCGACTCCTGTGATAGCCCTGTTATTAAAGATACTTGACGGGTTGATGCAGTAGGGTCTATTGCAAATTGTCCAAGAACCTCAATTTGTCTTCCTTCATTCAGTAATCTTGGGGCATTTCTTTTTCTATTTTGAACTGATCCCGTTTCTCTAAACTTTTTAACTAAATCGCGGGTACATCCGTGACTTACAGTTTTGTTCGAATGCCTATCATTATATATCTGAGCTGTTCTTAAATAACACTGGTTCCGGGAGCCAAATATGAAAATTATCTCCACACGTTAAGGTATACTGTAAACCATCGTGACAACTACAGCTGAACGACAGTACTGATCGTACAAATGATGAACACTAATGACACTTAAATGTGTCAAATGAACAAAAAAATATTATTCTAGAAACGGTTTTAAGCATTTTTTGATATCATTTTTCGTTTGTAAGTTTTTAAATTGACACACGGTATATTGAACTGAAAGAGTTTTATTTTAAATAAAAAAAATTTAGAAACCAAATTTATTAACATCAAAATTTATAGTAAGTGTTTATTCAAATCAAGCATTAATAACGTACTTAATAATGCAATGATGATGATGACAGCTTAGCTGTTGAAACACGTGTCCGAGTAAAGTTTTTGGTGTTTTTCTGTTGGTTAAATAGACGCTGCAGTTGGTGTTCCTTTCCTTTGGTACTTAATAATATTTAGATATGATTTTCTAAAACCAATCCAGTTTTTAAGATTACTTATTGTTAACTAAAAATGAATTAAACCCAAAATACTCCAATGAAATATAAATTTGTGATCAATATATTTAATTTTGAGTTTTATGGTGCTTGCTATAAAATATTTGTAATGCATATTGTATGTATACGTCAGCTTCAGTTGAACTCAACTTGTTTTCAAAACACAATATTAAAAACGAAATACTGTAATGGCCTTTGTAAAAATATTTATAAGAGTAAGCAATAATGTTTAAAGCCGTTGTTTCCACAATTACGCAATTCAATTTTAAACAGTAAAATCAAATTTGCAGTTGAAAACGGTTTCACATTTTACTGCTGAATTAAATTTAAAATAGTAATTAATATTATTAAAATTATCCCTGACTTTATTTTACATATATTTAAACAGGTTACGTTAGCTTTTTGTGCTTTAAATTTGAATAAATGCAAATATGTATATAATATACTATTAATAATACAAGTGAGTGAAGTAGTGCTTGTAAGCACGAGGTGCGAAATTGAATCGCAAGGAGTGCATTAAGCCATTCTCATTGTGCGCATTAAAATGTTTGATTAAAATCAGTTACTGTAACTAACAAATACATACATTCATTTTTTTTATGTTAGGTGTAGTTTGGTAACTACACATCGTTGTTAACAAAAGTTATTTAATAGTAAAAGTCTTATTTAAGTACATTGTGCTTTTACTTATATGTTTTAAGTAATTAATTTTTAAAAAATCGCAACTTTATTAAAGTATTTGTAATTTTTGTAAATGCTGTGTAATACTAATAATACTATCTGAATTACAAAATACAATATCTAATAAATTACGTATTTGCTCCGCAAATTTAGAAAACAGTGGTTGAATTCAATTGTTTCCTTAAATCAATAAACTTTAATTAAAAAAAGATTGAGTTGAGATAATAGGGATAAAGTCAGATATATTCATCTAGTTATTTTGAATAAAGTTTCAAGATTTAATTTAAACTCATTTTTCGCTTTTTAGTACATTTTTGGTGTATAAATAAAATTTATTGCGTACGTGTCCCCAATTTAATTTTAATCGACAGTTTGACCTCTCTTTATCAATTTTTTCGATATTTATGAGACGATATAATTGGATCAAGATTTATGCAAAATTTGGCACAAAATATTTTGATATGTTTTGTTACGGTTTATTTGTAAACTTATAGTATAACAGTGGTAGAAGACCTTGCTGGCAGCTCCTCTTAGTCGGAAGGGGTCGTGGGCTTATTGAGAATCGTTAGAATAAAGGCTTCCACACTGCACGAAGAATTTATAAGGCGCCACCTAGGATTGCGTATAAGAGATATTCTAGAGCCAGAGGATATTCTTGTAGACACAGAAACAAACCGTACGTTGGTAGAAATATATGTATATATATTATTATAGCGACTAGACTTCAATTAACACACATAGAAATACATAGACACACCAAAGATAATATCGTTTAGAGTTAATATGCATGTACAAAGTAATAATAACGCACAAGAGCGAGTTAAGAATCGAATCATAATTTGGGGCACAAACGCCCAAATAGGTTCGCTGTCGTCGTGTATTAGGGAATTTTGACAGTCGTAGCACCGATTATTCCATGCAAGCGATTCACCGAGTTTGCGTGGCAAATATTGTTATAAATGTACTTGACAGTACGCAGAATGTAAATTAATCAGATACTTGGAAAGATCTTTCTAGTTTACAAGTTCTTTATACCGCACAAAAGATACGTTATTAAGTTCACACCCGTGGTACTTATACATAAAACGCGACAAGAATCATGAACGACATGCATAAAAAAATTAACTTAGCTTGTAATATCGAAAGTTTTTGGTGTTCGGACGTTCATAGGCAGATGTGACAGCTTTTGTATCCAAATCCAGTATTTATTATCCAATGAAGGAAAGAAAAGAACCAAAATGGACTCCGTTAATTACAGTTACTGGGCTGCTCACGAAGAACCAGATAACAGGTTTATTTAGGGTGGTGTCCTTGACCAGAAAAAGGTTCTAATTTAGGTTCAAATTCCAACTTCGTTATTTTATAATTTGTTACAGGTTTATTTGCAAAAATAAAACGTATGTCTAGAGCCTTCTTAAAAACTTGTGTCATGTGTAGCACCTTACGACGAAAGTCGAATTTGCGGCGCATGCCGCTAATTTTCCATTGGTTAAAATAAAAATTGACAAAAATATCAAAGACAATGAGCGGACATTTTCTACTTCCTGCTACTTAGATGTTTGACGTGCCTCGTGAAGTTAAAAATTTTACACATGAATTATTAATGTGTGCTTCAATAATTTCAAGTCGAATTGGGGTTTAAATTTAAATCCGGCCGCATTCATCCACGTGCGTTGAACTTACATTCTCATCGTGTCTGACACCCGGATAATTTCTGGGGGTGCTGGAATGGCTATTTAAGAACCCTTCGATACACAACTTGACGACTACCACGGTTTCGCATTCAATTAAGTTGCAACCACCGGTAAATTGTACAGGCTGCCGGGTCGTTTATGGTGCATAATTGCTACTTTGAGGAAATATATATTTGCTATTTGTTTTTTACTACAAAGGAAATTCTGGGGCTACCTACCTTTTGAAGCTGTCAAATACTGTCGCTAGCATGAACTTTTCTTCTCGGAACTTCATACTACAGAATACTGCTAAGTTTTAATGTTTAAGTAACCTATTCACTATTAATGCGTATGAAGCTCACGTACATGTGACATTGAACGGTTTGAATCTCTAGCATTTAAGTAAATTTTCATTCGGGGTAGACTCCACCACCGACGTTCGGTTTTGTTTTTGACTAGTTCTATAAAAGCTTGGGCGTTTTACATAGAGTGGTTGAAGCTAAATCATAAGGCCTTTTGGGTTGGCGGGAGCTACTTACCGTGTTATTCTAAGTTTAAGTTAGAATAACCTTACACACGTGTCTTAAAACTAAGTTTAAGTTAGTTTTAAGTCACGTGTGTAAGTGACGTGAGTACGTTCAGTTTTCTTAGTAACCAATCTTCAATTGGAACGCTAACTTTAATTTGGGGTGTAACAAAAAAAGCTTAACTAAAATTCGACAAATTAAATGCGAGTTTTAATTAAATTGTTGTTGCTAACGTCCGTAATCTTATGCGACAGTCTATCTTATTTCTGTGACATTCTCCTACTACTTTAAGTTTTATGTGCTATATTGAATTGTCTATTTGCTTTCTGATTTGTGTTCGTTTTAGCGTATTAGACCTTAAGTAAAACCTGTTGAACTCTTGTTGGTCGGTTTTATTTCTTTCTATTACCCAGCTGGTGGCGCCTTGTTAGGCAGCAGTCTATTTCTTTACAGTTTCTTTAGGACCTTTCCAACTCACCGACTAAGCCGGACACTGCTGTGCTAACTACTACAAATACTGGATCCTCCACGAATTTTGTTTTCAACGCATGAGTGTAAACACGTCTGTCTATACTGTAAGAGAATTTTGCTCTATAAATAAATTTTTAATTCCGAATTTTTGTTTGTTTGCGAAATAATACCGTCACAGTTTGTACATAATTTTGTTAAATTTTACCAAAAATATGTTTGAAGCAGAAGACCGTACAATTTTGAGACAAACTCGATTTCCTTGACAACAACTAGATACTTTAGAAACAAAATCGTATTGATTAAAATATAAATTAATGCAACTTTTGATTAAGCTTAAAACAAAAAAATTGCCAAACTTGTCGACTTTGTTTTTTCTAAATATACGTTTTTGTGTAAAAATTTTGTTTTGATGCGCTTCTGTATTTTAAGATCTACCTAACGTTTTTTTTTTTAATAGCAACCCATCGCAGTTGAAAGATTTATAAAACAAAACCGTCAAAATTTTGACATTTCTATAAAATTTTTTTTTATATTTTTGAAAAAGCAACTTGGAACTGATAACAATTAGTTTTTATAAATAAAAATGCTTGAAAAATTTAAAGAGATGAATTTTAAAATTATACTATCTAATACTTTTTACAACAATAATTGATTTCATCCACCAAACAAGAAATTTCTGTGATGCATACAACCTATGGAAAAGCCATGGATTGCAGTTGTAATAGCAGCATATCGGTTTTGTTACGTAAACTATAGTTATTTGTATTACTAGGCCATAAACTGACTTTGAGTGCGATGTTTGCAACCAAAATAGATGTTAGCCGCGGCTTGCAAGTCCGGCTAAATGAAAATTGGCACGTGATAACACGTTTGTTTGGGCCGACAAATGGTCAAATTTGTGGAAACTTAAATTTTCAAATATTACTATAAGTACATTAATTTTAACTATTAATCCAACTCATCAAGACAAACAACTTTTTTATGTGCCATTTTTTCGAAATCTCAAGTTTGTTTTTAATTTCCCCATAACATTAACGAGTCCTCTATGTACTGTTGTAATTAAAGATAATAATAAGACAAACAGATATCTTATTGGGTGCTAGGGAATCGCTGCATATTGTTGTTGTTGTTTTATTTGACACAAAAATGTGTAAAATAAATATCCTTCTAAATATTTTAAAATTCAAAAATTTGTGCAGGTTAACGACCTTTTGGCTACATAGAATATGCCCAAAATTTAATCAGATCTGCTAAATTGTAAATAAAGGGCATGTACAAAGTTTCATAAATATCGGACAGGTGGTTTTCTTGATATCTTGTTCAGATAAAAATTTTTAAAATAGTTAGAAAAATATTCATTTTACACATTTTTGCTCCGAATAAAAGTTATTTGCAATTTAATTAACCACAACTTTTGTTTAAATTTTTATTGAGATATAGCAATCACGTAACTAATTGTTTTAACAATATCTCTACTAATATCAATTATACAAAAAAAGTTGAAGACGAAAAGTTGTTGGAAATTCTATTACCTGTAGGTTTCGTTTAAAACATTTTTTTTCTAAATTGCAATTTCATTTTAGCTTTGTGATAGTGAAACTCGTTTTAAAGAACTTGGGCAAGCAATACCTTGCTTTATTCCGATGCGACGTAAAGACGTACGTAGGTAGCATTCATATAACGATTTACTAGTTAATGTTTAATTCGATTTTACAAATTGCTTTGCGATGCACATTTTCTTTATAAATGCGGATTTTTTCCCTAGAATGTATCTGATTTTTACTCCACATCTTATAAATAAGGTGTCAGGAAAACCGTCGTTCTGATTTTTATAAAACTTTGAATATGAATTTTATATAAAATAGTGCAGATCTTATTAAATTTTGAGCACAATAAAACTAAGCCAATATGGCCTTGAACCTACATAGATTTTCAAAATCTTCGAATTTACAAAAATGTTTATTTTACACAATTTTCTATATTTTTTTTACAATGTATACATAGTTTCCATGACTTGTAAACAATTTGAATATATGTATCTTTTTAATATAAATTAAACATTGTAAAAACAAGTGTTACTTCAATTCAATTCACTGTCATTTCCGAAAGTACAAATACTCTAATGTAGTTTAATACAGTACCTAGCAATTGAAATGACATACGAGTATAGTTTTCAAGCAAAAGTAATTTTGTGCAAAACTGAATACCCTCATATGTATTGAGTCGATTAATAAATATTTCTTTGTTTCAGGTGAGCGATTACATGGCCTATTCAAATGGTAATGTATATTTTTCTATATTGATTTTTTACTCCATGCTACTAGTAATATTATTTCAAACCAGTCAATATGAAAAAAAATTCTTTACAGCAATTACGAATCTATAACTATTTATCAGATAACAGGAATTAAATTTAATTTTTTTCCTGATGAGGTCTTCTAAAAAAAGGAAAAACGTTGCAAATACTATTTCTGTTTAAGCACGAGCGAAAAAATTTTTTTGTATTATTTCGTACAATTTTTTTTATTGTAATTACTTAAGAATTCATCGCAAATATTGAGAAACGTAAATGAAAAACTAGAAATTAACTAACGAGTTTTGATGAAGGCGTTTGAATAACATTAAGATAATAAATTTTTGCTTCAGTTAACATCGCGGCGTTATCAATAAAGCTCTAAGAATATGCTTTTGCATGTTTCGCATTTTATGTTATAAAATCACGCAAAATACTGACATGACCGTTGATACAAATATCTTTTCCGGTATAACACAAATTAAAGTTTTTTTTTATTTATTATGCAGTTACTTTCATGTTTATACAAAAAACATTTCACCCAACAAATCTTTGATTTACGTTAAGGTTTTTTTTGTATTTGAAACCAAATTTTACACTAATTTATACACATAAAAATGTAATCTGATGTAATGTCGAAACCATTATTTCCGTGGTGCTCTAATTTCTAATTACTTGTCTCCTGTAATAATGTTAACATTTGATTTTGATTACATTACCATTAATTACAACTTTTAATTTATGTTTTGTATTTGGATATCTCTGATTAGAAGTGTACTAAGGCTTTCCAAAAATTTAATACAATTAATGACACCAAATATAAGCAAATATTTTGATCTTAATCAGTGTAATATTTCAGGCATTACGAAGTAATTTCCTAATTAACGGCAATTGCCTAACTTAATGGTAAAATTACGCAGAAATATTAGTTCTTGAAAATTATTTAATTAATGTTAACTTAGTACAATTTTTAAGGTACTAATTAAATCTTACAGCAAAATTTTAATTATAGCACTTAATGGTAATAACTTCTAATTATTTTTTGAATAGCAAAAAAAATTTTGTTTTTGACTTAAAAATATTAATTGTTTACTTCAGACATACTAATTAGTCAGGGTGCCCACCGACACAAAGTATCATTTATAAATAACCAGCTGTAAGTTTTGAGTGGCTTAATTACGTGTAGTCCGACATCGTTTTTTGTTATTGTATTTTATTTGATAAGAATAAGCTTTTTAGTGTGAATGTAGGTTATGGTCAGACAATTAAAATAAGATGGGGAGGTATTTGTTCAAAGTTGTTATAATTTAAAATAGGTCAAAACGGCTACCAGTATTTTGTTTTTACTACGCTTTTCTTCATAAATACCATTGAAACGTGGTTTCAATCACATGATTTTTTTTTTAAAAGGAACAACGTTCCCCTGTTCAAGTACTTCTGAATGGAAAAAAATAGAACATAGCAGATTCCCAGATTCTTAGAATTACACAGAATTGTCAGTTAGATATAAATAGAACAATAAAGCTAACCTTGCACACAATTTGGAAAACGCTGTAAACATAAAAAACCACGCCCAGCCAAGAACTTGTGACGCTTTGGTTTGCGAGGTGAAGTTCTTAGTAACATATTGAGGCCACAAACTTTAAAGACATTTGCTGATTATTATACAAGCTTTATAACTGTAAGGATAGTGGGAGAATAGCCTAGCGGCAAAAGCGCCAATTTACTAAAGTACGCACCGTCGGTGCGCTGGTTTGATTCTAGTAACGGCAAGAGATTTTTTTGAGTCAATTTAGAAGGTCTGCTTCCATCGTGCTTTGGAGGACCCGTTAAGCCGTTGGTTCCGGTTACCATACTAACATCTTTGGTAAACGTTAAAAAAATGTCACAACCACTTCCAACCCGTCTGGCCAGGCCAAACATCTCTAATAAAAGGAAGAGAACGTTCCTATAAAGAAGCGATAAACCTTTAGAGTTATATCTGTAAGGATATCGTAGCTTTTGGATGTCGAAGAATTAATCTTGTTTGGGAAAGATATACATTACACCAAGGATCAAAGGTGATCAAAGAGAGGAGCAGCAACCAGAAAACAAGTACTTCTATGTATACCTACACTTAAAAAATTGAAACGGTTTTTGACAAATTTAAAAAAAAAGAACAGTTTTTCAGTCAACTTAAAAATGTATTTGTAGGCAACATCACGAACTTACAGGTTTTAACAACATAAGGAATACGTTAAAGGAAATACAATTTATAAGCTTCTCTATAGACTACTTGTTTTGGTCGTGAAGAATGTTGTTACATCTTAGTCTTAGGTCTAGAAATTGCTTACTTCTATACCTTGTCAACAGCGAGTTTTCATAAACCTTAGATTGCGTTTGGAATAGAACAGAATGACAAATTTTTTCCGGTTTATGCAATAGCTAAAGCTATTCGAATATAAAAGAGTATTGCTTTACCAGAATTCTACGTTTTTACAGACTGTGATAGCATTCTTAAGTTTACAGAAAAGATTAAAAAATTAACTTGGAAGACATAAATGCTTTTCAAAGAAGCTACTTCTGCATTTTCGTTTATCTCCAGAACCACAAAATTTAATTACTAATAAAACTGCTGACGTACGTAGTACTACTTAACTGCACGACTAGTGTGTAACGGTTGTAGTTTACAAATAATAATAAAAGAAAGCGACAGTTCTGGAAATTTTAACCTAAAGAGAAAAACAATACTATTTGGATCAAAGTAGCGCACTAAATTCGTGGAGGTTCCAATATTTGTAGTAGTTAGCACAGCAGTGTCCGGCTTGGTCGGTGAGTTAGGGAGGTCCTTAAAAAACTGTAAAGAAATAGACTGCTACCTAACGAGGCGCCACCTGTTGGGTAATAGAAAAAAATAAAACCGACCAACAGAAATTCAATAGGTTGTACAAAAGGTCTAATACGCTAAAACAAACACAAATCAAAGAGACAAATAAACAATTAAATATACCACTTACAGTACTAGGAGAATATGTAAGAAGTAAGAGAGATTGTCGCATACAATTTAGGAGCGTTAGCAACAACAATTTAATTAAAGTTAGCGTTCCAATTGAGGATTGGTTACTAAGGAAACTCGACGTATACACGTCACTTACACACGGTGACTTAAAACTAACTTAAACTCTGAATAGTACGGTAAGTAGCTCCGCCAACCCAAAAGTCTTTTGTTTTAGCTTTACCCACTTTATCTAAAGAGCCCAAGCTTTTATGGAGCTAGAATTCACACAACCACAAAACAACAAAAGAAATGGAAAAGAAGTACTTACGGCGAATGCTGTCAAATTTACATCTACACACCAATTAGAACTTAGAATTATTAAAGCACACATTAATAGTTTACGTGTAAAATTTAGCTTCACAAAGCACGCCGAAAACCCCAATAGAAGGAAGCAGCAAATGTCAGCTTGTAATCTTAGAAACTTTTCGTGAATTAATTAATCCACCAATGGAAAAATCGCAACATGCGCGGCAACTTTCGTCGTAAAGTGTTACGCACGACACACGTTTCTAAGAAGCTCCCGACGTACGTTTTACTTTTGTAAATAAACCCGTAATAAGTGGCAATACTAATGAAGCAAGACAAAAATTTTTCATGTCATGTGCATTGCTACAACAAGTATTGCGTAGTGCTTCCTAAGCTGAACATATTTGTGGTTAAGCAAATAAACGCATTGGGAATGGTAGTTGCATACTAAATCTTGGCGGAGTGGGCGAAGTTGCCAGAAATTTCTGATTCCTGCAACGAATCAAATATATACAAATATATATAAAATATAAAATGTGTTTGCAAATTTTAGAAAAACAAGTGGAGCTGCAAGAAGATGTAGCAAAAACAAAATACTGGTAACCAGTTTAAAAAATACCCGGTATTTTGAGCTATAAAGGTTTGGGGGTTTCTTCCCCATCCTATGTTAATTACCAAACTTTAATCTACGTTCTTACGAAATTATTGTTTTTTTTTGTAGCTTTTTTACTATATTTATTTTTTTGAATCACAACCGAAGATTTTTTGTGTTCACTTTGTAAATTTTTTGATCTCAAATGTTTTTTTGCAAGTTGTTTGATTTTGATTTTAATTTTGTAAACAATTGTATAAACTTGTTGTACGATCAGTACTATATTCCTCCTAAAAATGAGAATGTTTAGCCATCTGAAAATTGCTGAAATCTCAAAAATTCAATTAAGTAGACAGATGATATAGCGCTACTCCCCTATTACCCACGGTATATTTACCGTTAACTAACACTTCTAGATTTAATTAGATTGGTATATTATAATTCGGAACCGTTTCTGTATATACATTCTAACAACAGTATTTCTTCGTGTTTACATATTTAGTGAACTTATTCCCATACCGATGACAAGTTTTCTTAAGTATTTGAAGTTAAAGTGGGGTCTCTCTTTATTAAAATGTTGAATTAAATTTATTTTATTTATGGACCGGATCTCATTCAAATATTCAAAATTTGGGTAATAGTTTTCTTTTCTAAAAACAGGGTATATTTGAATAAGAAATAGCTTTTGGCATTGTGATAAATAATTATTTACTTTGCTGCGTACAATACATTATAATGTTATATCCTATGATTTAGATTACATGGTCTACAAAAAACGACTTTATCGTTTCGCATTTTGCAAAGTTGTTTACGCGACTAAGATATAAAAGCTTAAAATACTAATTAGAATATGGATTAATATAAGTTATTTTGACGAGCTGAAATTTGTGTTGTACTGGGTTATAGTATGTTGGGTTGCAGTAGTAGCAAAGATGGTGATAGTGTAAGGTTTCTGTTTTTAGTGGTTGCGTTGTAGTAGCTGTTGTACTTGGCGATGTTTTTAATGTTAGTGCTGCATTGTTTTTGTTAAGGTGGTGGTTAAACGCTTGCGTTTTAGTTTATTATGAATATGAGTTGTGAATCATGATTTTATGAAAGCGGAGAAACGGTTGTAGTAGGCAGCAAGTAAGCAAAAAGATATGTGCAATTATACTGGCTGTTGTTTGGCGGCTGTGATGAGTACTTCAGTCTATTTAGATGTTAGGAAAGACGACGTGGAGATAAATGATAAATTATTGAACTGCGTATAGGTTGTTCCATCTAAAGAGGTAACCGGCTATATCAGAAATTAATAACACTAAAATTTTGATATGGTTCCTAGAGCGCAAATGAAATTTCGAAAGGCCTTGATTGGTTTTTTGAATTTTTTTTGTATTTTTAAATCATGTTGTCGCTGCTAGATAGCATTAACTAAAACCCTAACCTATTTTCGTGTTTTTTTTTTTGAAAATACGAATATAATCATAATTTATTTCTATAAAGTTTGAAAGTGAATTAAATTTTCTAAACATCCAAAATTTTATATTTTATTCAGTAGCGTTTCGTTCACATCTTAATTTTCTAGAAAAAAATTAAATCGCTCAGCAGTTTTTATTTTTTTTTCTAAACTCAGTGATCTCTTATTCGATGTTACTTAAATTTGTGTTGTAATATGTAGCCACAACCTAATTTTCGGTTTGAAATACATTTTTAATTATTAAATGAACGTTGAACAAAAAGATCTTGATATTCTTGCTGACAACGAAGTTGCGCATCCCTTTGATAACGAGAAGTTCCATAAATTACCACTTGGCTTGGCGCGCCATCTACTCGTACATTAAACAGTTCGCAATCGTTTTACCTCTGCTTTGACATTAAGGTCATCTTCTTTTTTACCACTTTTTTTAGGTTCTAATTAAGTGTATTGCCATACAGACTACACTAGCTTGAGGACATCCAGAAATTTAAAAAAAAATGATTCTTAATTCTTTAAGTGACAAGTTATTGTCATATTCTTCAGTTTCTTCTTTAGAGTTAACGGGAGGGAAAATTAAAAAAATGAACCACAAAAACTAAAAAATGAAAGGGAGGAGAATACATGGAAAAATTGAGAATAAAAGAAAGATAGGAGAAAGGTGAATAAAAATTAAAATAAATATAATAATATATATATAATATAAATAAAATAAAAAATAAAATATTGTTTTGGAACACAGCGGGAATAAAAAACTGTAAGGAAGAGGAAGGAAAAAAGTAATTGAAGGATATTTTAGTACGTGAAGAAGGAAAAACGGTAATAAATGGAGAAATAATTAGAAGAAAAAGAATGGATAAAAAAATGATATGGAAATTAGATCAAGTTAGAAGAGGAAAAAGAGCGGGAGATGAAGAAATGGGAAATGGAAAAAATAAAAAAACATGGACAAAAAATATAAAAAGATAGAAGAAAAGAATGGAAAAGATTTAGAAAAAGCACGAGAAGATGTTGGGAAAGTGAATTTAGGATGAAAAAGGATTTTTTTTTTCATTTATTTATTATTTTCAATTTGTATTAAAGTTCTAGAGGAGGAATTGGAAATCAATAAGGTAGGAGAAGTTATGATAGGAAAAAAAAGATGTGAGTATTAGCGTACCCAGATGATATTGTGACATTAGCGACAAAGGAAGAAGACGCGAGAGGAGTGATAAAATACTGAAGAGGTATTTGAAAAAAATTACAAATTGTTGAAAAACGAAAGTATTAGAATTTAAGGAAAGGGAAGGACGACGAAAGAAAAGAAATGGTGGTAAAAGCAAAGAGATAGAGAGGGTTAATAAATATTAATCTTTGGAATATAATATCAAATATGACAACAAAAATTGAAAATATATAAGAGAGTTGAGGCAGAAAGGAAATAGAATTAAAGTACTAGGAGAATGTGACAGAAATAGAGAGACTGTCGGATATGACTACGTGCTTTAGCAACAACAATAATTAAAGCTCGTAATTAATGTGTCGAATTTTAGGTAATCCTTTTAGTTCTACCTTAAATTAAAGTTAACGTTCCAATGTCGTGTACATTTAATTTGGTTACTAAGAAGGCTCGACGTACACACGTCACTTACACACGGTGACTTAAAACCAACTTAAACTCGGAATAAAAGGTAAGTACCTCCCGCCAACCCAAAATTCTTTTTGTATTCGCTTCAACTTCAAAAATCAAAAATAAAACACACGATGTATTTAAAATATTAAATGACAAAAGAAACAAATATTGCAGCGTAATTGACAATTTTAAATAAAACGTACGTAAAAGTATGAACTTGTGGGTAAAAATTAATGTAATTTAAATCAAATTTTCATTACTAAACAATTGTTGCTTACAACAATTCTGAGCAACCAAGCAACAAGAAAGTAAGCAAGTGAAAATATGCTCCTATGGCAAGGTTGCAATACGTAATAACATTTTTTTTTATTAATTTCCGTTTGTCAGATATTCATATGTTACATTACCCGATAATATTACAGACCCCGTTGTTCTTATATTATTATAACGTAACCTAAGAAGCATTCTAACGTTATTTGTATTTATGTATTAAAATTTGCAGACAGAAGTATAACATTTTACAAAAATCGATTCTTTTGTCATTAAGGCCCACTAAGTGTTGGGTAAAAATGACAATCAAATTGTCTGTTATTTTACTTTGATATTTTTTTTAATCGAGTTGCACCATATACATACAAATTAAGTAACATTTAAAACTAAATCTTGTAGGTAACGCTTTAATAACATATAAAGTTGGATGAACTGGCGGAACGGATCTAATCAAGTACAAGAAGCAAATGAGTACTTGAAGATCTTTTACAAAAACTGTTTTGTACAATATTTTATATCTTGTTTTATATCATTCTATAAATATAAGAAGAAATAATTTATTCTTGCGATGGCACTAATGCTTCTCATGTAAATATATGATGTAATTTTTTTTCATAAATTTAAAATTTGAAATTCAACAGTTTATAAAATTATAGTATATTTGCATGAAAATTGAATGATATACATGTTTTATGATTATTTAAATAATAATAATAATAATAATAATAACAATAATTTGTTATCTATTAATGAACACATAGATAGTCAAGACTAGATTAGGAATTATCACTAAGAATTTTTTTAAAGTCATCTTAATTTTTTTTTGATTCTGTGTGTTTTCTTTTATATTAGTTGGTAGGTTGTTATACAATTTTATGCACATGCACCTTGGACTTGTGCTATAGAGATTAAGCCTTTGTGTTGGGACCGGTAAGTTGTTTTGGTGCCGAGTGTCGTAGATATGGTTGTCTCTCTTTTTACAAAATTGTAACGATTCATTTTTTATGTTTTTAAAAAATGTTAATTTTTTAATTAGTTTTAAGTTTATACTGTTAAGTTGTATTTTGTTCTGAATTAATAAATATTGTATTTACGCGTGACCGTGAAATACAGATAAACCGATTAGGCCCCTTCGGTCAAAAATATAGACCATGCGCGCAACGACCCCCTCTTTTTGGAAACGGCTTATAAGAGAATGCGCGCATACGATTTGAGTACAGTTGATGTACAGCTCCACCAGCCAGAAACCGACCGAGTAAGAGGTAAGCAACTTCACTATCTTTTTAGAAGAGATACGGCTCTTCAGACCAAATCTGTCCCCCTTCTTTCTTTGCTCTCGCTTCTTTCGGGGTCGTGCTTGTGGTATCGTTGTTTCGCACCTCAAATACGCCAACTACCGCTGCCTTCGTTGTCGTGACGCTGTTTCGGACGTCAACGAGGTCATTCCCACACCCCAACATACACCGTCGATACCGGACCTGCCCCCCCCCCCGCTTAGCCGACCCGTAGTTGCTACCTAGTGACAAAAGTATTAGGGCGTAAGTCTTGCTTAGCTTTGTTTAACCGTTTGCTAATTGCATAGAATGCTTTGCTTTGTTGACCGCTGTTGAACCTGCATCACCGTTTTATAATCTTGCCGAAATAAAGAGACTGATTTGTGTTAACTTGGTAGTGTTTCTATTTCCGTAGTACAACACCTTTTTCAGTTAAGTGAAGCCCTAGATTTAACTTTCTCCACTAGAGCTACCTGATCGCACCCGGCCGAATAAGAGTAAACTCCTTAATAAAATCTGGCGCCCGAGACTGTACCGCTCCGAGAATCCTGCTGGAACAAAAGGTGTTACAGTATAAATATACAAACTAGTTAAAGTCATAATTTTTAGGTTATCAAACAACGATTTGCAGTGTTCATTATATGTTGTACTTTTTGATAGTATACGTATAACCCATTTTTGTATTATAAATATAAGAACTTGATTAATTTTTAAAACAAAAGAACATTAACATTTAATTATAAACTACTTCGCATTTAAGAAACTTAATTTTATGCAGTTTCAAGTTTCTCGACCTTAAAAATTTATTATTTTTGAAACATAAAATACCAATGAGATTAGCAACAAAAACTTTTACAAGAGAAAAGCATATAAAAAGTGACAGTAGGAAAAACAACAAAAATAACGTTGGAAAAATCTTAACAAAAGCAGCCATTTTTCAGCTACATAAAGTTATTGAAAAGAATTTATATTTATTGGATTTGTTACTAGCTTATTTTTTTTCGTAATTAAATTTATAAATAAAATCAGAAAATATTGAATGAGTCAAATGCAATTTAACAAATAAAGTTCTGTTCTGAATCAACTGGTGAACGAACACGCAATACTTTTCACAACATGGAATTTTTCAATCTTTATGCCAATTTCGTTCGACATAAAAAGAATCGTTTCTGTTATTTTATTTTTCAAAAAGGACGATTCAACGCTTTTACAATTGAAAAGTTTTTACTTTAATTTTTATTTACCTGTGTTGATTTAAAATCTAACAAGCGTAAACTATTGACTTTAATACATAATGGAAAAATGTTTGAATTCTCGCAACAAAACGATTTTTTTTTCAATTTCTCTTTAAAGCGTCTCATTACCCTTGCAGCTAGCTTTTATGCAAAAACACTTTTGTTTAGTTATGTATTTTTGAAAAAAAAATGAAAACAATTGTATCTAAATTTAATTGCCTCAGAAATTCATATTTTTTTTTAATTTAATTTTTTATTTGTGTTTATTGACTTAAGGTGGTCGTCGAGAAAGCGACCTATGGAAATTGAAAAATTTTGAAAACTAATGCTGCTAGCAACAAAAATATTCTTGAGACAATTTATTCAGGACATCAAAGCTTAATAAAAGATTTACTTTATAATAAAAGGTTATTTCTTGTTTTTCTTAAGAGTCTTTTTAAGACGACAAACAGTTTTGGTTATTTCGCGCCATCTTTTGTAAGAAGAATTTTGCGGACAGGTTTATTCTTCAAAACATATTCTGCGACGGATAGTGCATATACACAGTTACTTCAAGTTATACGCTGACATTACAAAAATATGTAAGGCAAGCTTTCAATTACAAACATTATATGTATTGGAACGAAATTGTAGTTACAATCATCAACTAATGTTTTTCATGATCAAACATTAAATCTTCTTCAAAAGAATCTTCTATAGCAGGCAGGTCGACTAACGTATCTGTAGAGCTGACGTTTTTGGTAGTCTTAGCTGTAGCTTTTCTTTGTGTCTGCACCTTGCGCTTTTTCTTCGCTTTATAACAATATTGGGCGACTCTAAAGTTACCAGTCTTGAAAAGTATTGAGTCCTTCAGTTCTGGTGCCATATCCACTTCATAAAACAGTATCAATTTTGCCTCCATGTCAGTTCAAAGTCTGTCCGTTTTACTACTTTACTCAATCCTTTCAGTGAAGCACTCGTGGTCATTCGGATCGCCAGGATTCTCAAAGTAGAAGACCAAATCACAGTATTTGCGACCTGTTAGGTAGTAGTGATGGGTCTTCTTCAGCATCAAACCTGCGAAACATGCGTAAAAGTAGTAAATAACCGGGATATCCAATGCAGTAGTAAGCATTTTTCTTCACCTGTCTTTTTTTTCTTGTTTTGGAACACAAGAAAAGGAGGTCGGAGGAGAGAGACAAAAAGACCAGCCTTTTCCACCTTCTTTCCTTTTTCTGGTAGCAACATCAAGTTACTACCAACTTATAATCGTCCAAATGACAAAACCACTTTTTCACATTTTTTGACCTAACCATTCACCCAACTAAAAAATACCTCGCTATACGATTGTTGGCTTTGGAATTTCACGTCTATTGGGCATGGTACGACGCACTTTTCCTGTCCCAACTCCACCACAATCATGTCCAAAACAGGTTTTTGAAGACAAATTATTACCTTACAATTTAATTTTTGTGCTTCATGACTCAAACCAAAGTTGTTTGTCATGACCACTCGCATCTTTTTATTTTTATTGTCATATCATTCTTGAATACCATATGTGTTTGCTTACATGATGCTACTATCCCGAAAAGGTGTCAGCCCTTTCTACTAGTTTTGTTTTATAATACTTTCTTGCCAGGGTGTTAGTACCTTTTGTTGCGTGATGTTCGTGATGTTTGACAGGTCTGTAAGATAGAAGATCTCTTTCAGAACACTTGTCACTTTCGTTCTACAATTAGCAAATGAGAAAACCCTTCCCGCCTTGCTAGCGGTGAGTCTAATACGGCAAGCCATTTTCTAGAGTAGAGATGATACTATGGAACAGGACGGTGTCACGTTACAAATATTTTCTTTCCGTTTCGGTTAGTTAGTTTAACTTCAATCTCTTGTTCTGAAAGGATATCAGTATTTGGCTCATAACCTTGGATCTTTGTCGTAGAAGAGTCTTTTGGTTTCATTGGGTTTCATGCTTATAATTTTTTAGGGCTACGTTTCTTTAATTGTTTCAATTCTATCTACGTTGAAGCCCAAATCGCACTTTCCTTAATTTGCTTTGGAGAATAAACAGCAGGCAACCAGAAGCAATCTAAAATCAGTCAGAATATTTGTAATTCTTTGAACCCGTGCATAAAATAGCTAATATACAAAGTTTCTTCGTGAATAATTAAAAAACTTGTTACATTTATAAAATTTAATTAACTCAGTTACCAGAATCGGTTACCAAAAAGAAGGAAAAGCCCACGGTTGTTGTTAGCCCGGGCATTTGTTGTTAAGCCCGTGCAGTGTTAAAAATCGAAATAAGTAAGGCAATTTTTGATAAAGAATAATAATAAAAACAATTATAGTTAAGAAGATTATAGCGAGTAATAACTAAAATAAGAAGACGTCGTAGAAACGATCCAGGGTAATGAAGTCACTGTCGAGAACACATTGAAGGTTGAATGTAACTCGTCAAGTATAAAACATACAAGGTTAATCTAAATGTCGTGCATGTAAGGTTTTTTTTATGAATTTTTCTATCTATATTTGTAAAAAGTGTACGTTCGATTATTTTAGTTTCTGAAATTAAGATTTTGTTAAATCATAAACTACGTTTCATTATAAATCCAAGACTTCGGGATTTGTAAACTAAATAATAACTAAATTAAAAAAAGTCTCGTGTTTACGTACAATATAAATTTATTTTATTCTACACCGAAATGGAATCACCGCAATATTTAATATTATGAACTGAATAATTATTAATAAAAATTTAAGTTTAATAGATGCGATGAAGTCTTTTAACATGTTGTTATGATAAATATTCACGTTTACTAGAATTTACTTTCCTAATATTAAAATTTTCCTAAATGCTTGTTACTTTCCTTATTACGGCTCTGTCTACTTTTGCCGCAAGTTTAATAGAACAAAAGCAACTTCTAAATCCAATTGCAATCGTTTGAATTTTTCTCTTTGTGATTGACTTGCAACGAGTACAATTCGTTGATTGTAAAAAAAACTGCAAAATGAAATTTTGAACCTAAGTCAGTGTGATGGACTAATCTGAATTTTTTATGACCATCCGCCTTTTAAGGAATGTACAGTACATTATAAATGTACTATAAATAAAGCTGGATGTTGTTTAGAATAAACGTTGCAGGTGATCATACTTACCTATACTTCGTCGCGTGGCGAGGGTTGCTACATTTGGTTTCTCTAATTATTACAGTTTCTTTGTCCTGTCGTATTTCTGAAATTATACTTTCCTTTGTGAATGTTGGAATTTGGTTACGTCTATGATTTGTGGGGTGTCCTCTGAACCGTTATTGCCACATGCTGTCGTAATTAGAAGGGTTAGTCTTGAGACCATTGCGGGGCTCGAGAATTTGTATTCGAAAAAAAACCGATGCTGTTTAGACTTGCTGGTTAGAATAGCGGGACCAGCAAAGTTTGGTTGTTTTGTATTAACACTGGAAGATGCTTTTATTCAAAAAGTTAGCAATAGTGCCGACTTAAGTTTGAAAACCTTGTATATGTATTTGTGAAATATAAAAGAGAGAGCACGATATTCTGAATTGCTATTGATATATCTATATTTATATTTTCTTTATTAGTCTAACCAATTAAACAGTGTTTAAACCGATTTGATATTTTAATTTCCTGTAACAATATTGTTACACCACGAAACTTAAAGATCAAGTACGCTGCACAACGAATGTTTTAACTAGCTCAGCGGCGAGGGGTAGATTTAGAATTGTTTCCAATTTACTTTTAACAAAGAGTAAAAGTCCTTAATTCAAGTTACAGTCAAGATTGCCAGGGGCCACCCTAATTTTTAAAGTATTTATATCAAATTCTCACCAAAGAAAAGGGAGAAACGTAAACACTTAACAATAAAAGAATAAAATAATTACAACCGGTTTTCTATTAAATTAAACTTTACACGGCTTATTCCACGGCGTCTAATCATTAAAGCGTTTTTCGTCGCATAACAAAAAAAAACAAACATACTCCGGTACCGGGTAAGACAAAGATTTTACACCGCGTTCCTAATACTATTACAAATTTGGTTCGAACATGCTAAACCGCCGAACAGAATATAACACACACACAAAAAAAATTACCCTATACGCTACCTAATCTAAGTCAATCACCTGTACTCACAACGAAAGTCACTTATTCACGGAAGTTTCCAAAGTAATCAACTAGAGTACTTACTTCTAATCCATAAAACGAAGAATAATAAACTAGTAATTTTTTGCTAATCCAAAGATCTTGTTAATTAATGCATTCTCTTACGGTATTGCATTTCCCTTGAATACTTCTCTGAACCAAGATGCAGTTACTTTACCTGCTGAGCGGTTATTTCAATTATTTGACAAATCGAACAATACCCTTTTAATAGTTCGTAAAACGGAAGTTCTTTTTGTTTAAAGCGCACCTTTAGGTCAACTTTGCACTCGCGCCTTGATCGTTACATGTAATTAAACGTACACTTTTCGGCACTTAGGCGGTTGTTTCAATTTTAATTATAAACAACATTAATCCGCGCTATTCGGTACATGTCTATTAGCTACATGTCACTAGCCGTGAGTCTACTTAAAAACTAATCTTAAAAACTATTAACACTTATCAGGTAAGTTTCTCGTTTCTTATAATTTTCTACACAAAGAACGTTACAAAAAATTATTGCGCTAACATTTTCTCAGAAATAACAAAACCGAACACTTAGAATTTCCGAACGTGGGTACAATCCGTGTGTTATTTTAAAAAAAAACAAGTCTCTATTTAATTGAAAAAGGCGGCCGCCACCAATCTGTTTTTCAGGGAACAAACAAAGAAACCTTTAAAATAGTAAAACAAAATGCGACATGCGATGTTTAAATTCGAAAACATTGAGTGTGAAAACTATTGAAATAAGCGGTTCATCAAAACCCTAATTGCGTAAACGTGACGATAAGCTATTCTTTACATCAACTGGCTAACGCCTCGGCCAGCAAATTCAGTCTCGTACATAAAAGTGCACTTTTTTGTCCTTGTTACATAAATAACTATTACAAACCAAAATCACTTGCGCGTACAAAAAAAACAATTTTTCACCCAAACAGAGGTAACAATGTTTATTAAATTACAACTACACGTTTAATTTTAAACACATACCTACATTTTGATGCATTAAACAGATTTAGAATAAACACTAAATTCTTGCTGCAAATTTTTAGTAAAAGTAGAAAAAAAGCTTTCAATTATTACTTTGATCCTTTAAAACAGTAAAAACGGTATGACTTGATTCGTAATAAAATTTAAAAAGGAATTTTAACAAAAATCTAAACTCTGGCGTTTTCTTTACCTTTTCTTAACAAAAAATTGACGTTACTTTCTAAAACTAAATCAGGGATAATCATGATAACGGATCATGAAAAATATCGTTTATCTACATAAATGGCATGAACTAATTAGGAAAACTGAATCAACTAAATTTGTGTCAATAACTCTATACATGCACAAATTATTAATAAAGTAAACCAAAAATAAATCATTTTAAAATAAAATTGATAGTTTTTTTTTTAAATTGTTAGTTTCAAATTGTATTTCGTAGACACCATGTATTTCTAAAGCAATACAAGAATTTAATGTGTTTAGTACCTGGAATTTACTTAGTAACTGTATATTTTGTGTAGTAACTTGACTCTTCTCTTCTACCCTTCTATTAGAGCTGTAAAAATCTTTCAGCTTAACGAGAACACAAACCAATCCTTAAACAATACTAAAACCAAAGCTGTAAAAGAAATTTGTATTCAAATTCAAAACTTATTGGAACAAGCAAATTTAGTTTATTGTTCTCAAATTTAATTATTCGTAAACAAACTTAAGGAAAAAAAAGAAGGAATTGTTTGATTAATAGCAAAACCGAGGGTGAACACGAAAAGGGGACAATTGCGTTAATTTTCTGTCGCAAATTCCTTTCACGTTACGTTTTCCATTTCTTCTTAGTTTATTACAACCGCGATACAATTAATTTTCGTTTGGAAATATGCATTCCTCGAAATAATTAGGAACAGTTAATTACATCTTATACTCCAGACACCCGATTCCTTTTCTTTCGTGTCACGTAATTTGTAATTGTCTTTCCCTATTGCTTTCCAGTTTAAAATTATAAGAAATTAAATTACATTAGAGAATCCATAAAATCTTCTCGACGAAATAAATAACTTTAGCATTAAATTTTAATACCCACCTTTTATATAACATTATCTATAGGTTTAAAGTAATTATACGCGGTAGTCGATTCTTTTTAATTATCTTTAATAAAACGATTGGCTAAACGGAAGAAGGTGCGTAATAGGTAATTGAAGAAATTATTATTTTAATCAATTTAATTTTGAACTGATCCGCATGGAAGTTTAATTCGTTTCAAATTTTATCGCGATTGATTAAATTTTCATCCTCTATATTTTTTACTATTATTTGTAATTTCAATTTCGAGCAAACGTTCTTTTGTGACAGTTCTGATATGTACTTTACTAAAGTCTGCAAATCCCTTATTCATGACAGGTTTTCATCGACTAGATTTCGTATGGAATCATATTTCAAAAATGATTATGCAGTATTTCAGAAAGCTCTTGTTGAATTTTGTACAAACGTTCTTGCTCTTGTCTAAAACATTAATTTAAATACAAGGAGCAGATGCTAAAATTTATAGAAATTTATTTTTCATTGCGTCTAGTTTCTGTAAGATAACTGCTGTATTCCTGCAACGGATTTTGTAACAAGTGCAAATCGTAAATCGGGAATGCAAATGTAAGACTCAAGACATAAATGTACGTATTTATGTTTTGAGATCGGTACGTTATTGTGAAATACTGGACCGTAATTTATTGGTACGAATGCAAATGTACTCGTGTAATATTGAAATATAAATCGTATTATTATTTTATTCAAAATTTCAAAACTTGTAAGAATAAAATTAAAGTTTTACGCGCACGATGTTGATTTCTTTTTGTTCTCTTTAAAAAATAAAATTCAAAAACGGTAAACGAAATAAAAAATTTTATTTGTCTAATAAAATTGAATGAGATAAGAGAATAATCAAAACAAACATCACAGAGGAAAATAATCTAACAAAAAAAAAAGAATTATATAAGAATTTTTTACTCCAAAAGACAGAATGTAGCAATATTCAAACAAAATTGATTGAACTGTTACGGTTTTATTTTCTGAATGTAGGACGTGTGTCGAGAGCAGTATTAAAACGTGTGTCGCAAGTAATGTGTTACAACGAAAGTCGTATTTGGCGCGCATTTTGCTAATTTTCTATTGATGAAAAATAAAATTCGGCTAAGATTCCTAGACGAACAGCGGACATCTTCTTTTCTTCCGTACGGGTGGTTTAGCGTGCATCTTGAAATTGAAATTTACACAAAAATTATTAATGTGTGATTTAAGATTTGCAATACAAATTATTGGTTTAGTTTAAATCCGGCTGAATTCACCGTGAGTGCACGTTGCTTTTTTTCTGGTTGTATTATATTTAATTGCGACGTGAAATCCTTTAGCACGTTCTTGATCTTATGATTTTGCTGTGTGCTATACCTGGATAACTCCTGAGGGTGCTAGAGTGGTTCCCTATCAATTAAAGACCACGCCACGGTTTCGAATTAGTTAAGCTGCAGACAACCGGTGGATACTACGTCTAACCAGGGTTGGTTATGCTTTATAACTTCATTGAATGAGCCTATCGTCTTCCGTTTTTCTTTGCACACCTCCTCTAAGAGGAATCTTGGGGTTACCTAACTTCCTAAACTGTCGATATCGTCGCTAGCAGGAAACTCTGATTCTCGGTACTGCATCCTACAGATTATAGCTAAGTTTTATTATTTAAGTAACTTATTATACTTTAAGTAAATTTTTATTTGGTGTACTCTCCACAACCGAACGTTTTTTAACCAGCTCAATACAGGCTCGGGCGTTTTACTTAGAGAGGTTGACGCGAAAACAAAAGACTTTTTGGGTTTGCGGGAGGTACTTACCCCTTTAATTTTAGTTTAAGTTAGTTTAAATTGCCGTGTGTAAGTGATATGTGTACGCAGAGTCTTCTTAATAGCCAACGCTCAATTGGAACGTTAACATTAATTTTGGTGTAACTAAAGCTTACCTGAAATCCGACACATTAATTGCGAACCTTATTTATTATTAAACGAAGTTACTGCTAACGCATGTAAATATATAGACAGTCTCTCTATTTCTGCCACATTTACCTATTACTTTAAGATTTGTTTGTTGTTGTATTGAATTGCCTGTCTTTCTTTTTTGTTTGTGTTTGATCTAGCGTATTAGACTTTAAGTAAAACCTGTTGATCTCCTGTTGGTCGGTTTTATTTTTTTTTACCTAGCAGGTGGTTTTTTGTCAAACAACAGTTTAATTTTTTAGAACTTTTCAGAAACTTCCGCGGCCTCCGACGAAGCCGGACGCTGCTGCTCTGCCTATTATAAATACCTCCACGAATTTAGTGCGCTACATCGATCCGTATTTCCTTTGGTTGTCTCTTTTATTTAAGGTTGTTTTTCTACAGCCGTCGTTACCTGTAAACCTCAACCGTTACACATTTTTGAAAAAAAACACCTAAACTTCCAAAATATTCAGTCCAAGGTAAGCATCTAAACACAAAGATTATTTGTCACTAAAGGTTGGGTGGATAGAGTAAATGTCTGAGAAATCACACAGTTGCGACCTCCTCGTACTGAATGTATAAATGCCATTGCAAATAAACTTTTTCTCAA
Organism: Abscondita cerata; assembly: GCA_030710515.1. Lineage (NCBI taxonomy): Eukaryota > Metazoa > Arthropoda > Insecta > Coleoptera > Lampyridae > Abscondita > Abscondita cerata. The sequence goes on along the minus strand of JALBCR010002322.1, from coordinate 792,562 downwards.
GTTCATTACCGCCTTTCTAGTCCAGTGCAATTAGGAAATGTTTATAGGTGTGATCCACCAATTTTGTATACATTTTTTTTCTTACCTTCAATTTGAAAGGGTTTTTTTCGGTGAGTTGACTCTACATTTGCGCACCCCTACAACCAACCCTTTCTCCGCCATCTTAGGTTTGGTGTTTTTTTTTTTAACTTTTATACCTCGCGTTCTAATTATCGCACTGTCATAAACTTGTTGTCTTTGGATTTGTTTTTAGTAACATTTTCAAAAATGTTATATAACAAAAAACTGTGCGTTTAACGTGAAAAAAGTTATTGATCTTCAAAGTCGACAGAACAACTTAAAAAAGAGTTGTTTTTCCTTTTTGACTCATATCTTTTTCCAGTCCACCTGACGCTTTTTTGTGGGTGAACTTTATTAAAGATAAAGTAATTTCTAGCATTATCCCGATACGACCATTTCTCGACGCACAAAGTTGCTATGTTTCGTGCGGAATTTCGAAATACGCTGAATAGTGCTCGCCCTTCGCGCTGCATTTTGTCGTAATACGAATTGTCTCCTGTTCATTTATTAAAATAAACAATTTTGTTGAAGTGGATTTTTATTTAAAAAATGAACATTTTGATGGGTTTAATGATGACTTTATTACCACCCATACTTCTAGACTTTGTATTCTGTAGATGTACAACCAACTGTAGCAGGGCTTGTAGATGTCAAAAAACAGGTTTGAAATGTTCTGTTTTGTACAAGATTTGCTGTTGAAAAACCTGCAAAGTGCCATCGAAGATGTAGAGAACTCAAATGACAAAGACGACAAAGTTGATGACAAACTTACAACAATGGTACCTTTACCGAAATCAACCGCTTCATTGAAACGAAAAGCAAGCCAATCACCTGTGATAAGTGAGAATGAAAATGACGATGGCTATCAATATCATGGCAGGGTGAAAAATTTACTAAAGAAAAAGTAAAAACTGTGGAGTAGGTTTATCGGGAAAACTACATAAAAAAAACGCACCGTGAACTCAACCTTAAGGGTAGTGCAAAGTTCAAAAAAACAGAAAAAATTTCTTCATAAAGGTAAAACCGTCTAAATATTAATTGTTTTAATATAAACACAGTTCTGCGTTTAAAAAAGGAATTTCTTACTGTACCAATAAATAAGTATCAAGTAACAATAGTGTAATTGAATAATATTTAGAAAGAATAAAGTCATCATTAAACTCATCGAAATGTTTATTTTTAAATAAAAATGCACTCTAACAAAATTTTTATTAAACAAATAGGGATATTTAAACAATGTACCTTGTATAACAATTGTTTATTTTAATAAATAAACGGGGACAATGTATTTAAGAGCAATAATTTTTTTCCCGTTAAACGCAGTTTTTTATCATTTAACATTTTTAAAAATATAACTCAAAACGAATCTAAAAACACCAAGTTTATGACTGTGCGATAATTAGAACGCAAGATATAAAAATTCCAAAAAAACACCAAATCCAAAATGGCGACGTAAGGGTTGGTTTTGGAGGTCCGCAAACTTAAAGTTAAACTTACCGAGGAAAACTTTTTTAAATAGAGGGTAAGAGAAAAAATGTATACAAAAATGGTGGGTCAATTCCTAAAGTCACTGGACTATTCCCTCTCTTTGTTCGAGTAAGGAATGTTTGAGGTTTTTTGAAGATGTGTTTTGCCAAATCGATACGTGGGAGATCTTATTAAAGGTTTAGCGGAGCCAAGTTTGACTTGTTAATCAAGTTCCTTGTTGACTGTTATTTCTTCATGTCCTGGCATTCAGACAAGCTTAACTTTATTTTTGTCCGTTTAGCTGGTTTAGGGATTTAGCTCTCCTAAAGGTTTTTGATTTTAGGTTAGTGCGTTACAGAGTTTTTTATGCCGCTTGGCTGTTCGACGTAATGTTTATTCTCAACCGCATCAGTTTTTGTTAATCAGGTAATAAACTGTCATTTTTGATACATCCGTAAACTACCAATGCCTCTTTTTCATTTCTCCCTACTCTAGAAGAGAACTTTGTATTTGTGGTCAAACACTATTTTTTGGTTCATCTAGTCGCTCACTGCTGCCAGGCTTGACAAGGAGGTGTCAATAGGATCTCCATATGACCTTTAAGGTTTCCTTACTTCTTATTCTTATTACTGCCGGTAAAGGATCTAAACCAAACAGTACTGTCATCACGATTGTGGGTGTTGTTCTCATGACGTCTATTGTGCTCAGGCTTGGTCTACTTTTCTCCACCAGACTACATGCATAGAAGAGACCAGATCTGACGACCTGCTTGTAGACCTAGTTACTTGTTTGTGGTTCATCCCCCATGCTTGGTCGATCTTGAGACATAAACATAACATTTTTATGTCTTTCTTAGTTGTTTTAGACAAGTGACTTTCTCTTCTCAGTTTTTTGTCTAGTGTCAGCTTCAGGTGTTTTACTTGTTTTGAAAGGAAAACGGTAGTATCATTTACTTTAAATCTAGGAATATTTAAGTTTGTTCATTTTGTAAATGGTATAATAGTGGTTATATTCTCACGCTCAGACCTTTAAAACACCAGTCTAATGTTAGTCCAATTGTGAGAGTCATGCTTGCTTCTCACAGTAATGCTTTTGTCATCTGCATTATACCCAGCTGGATACAATGTAGAGGAGAGATGCGAAAATCTCTTGTACAACATGTGACAGTTAAAAATCTACATGGCTGACTAAAGTATAAATTAGTTGAGTATAACAATAAAAGAAGATGTTTCAGTAATGCAAGATTGAGCAAAACAATTTACCTGGCTAGTTTTAGATATTTGAGGCAATCGTTTTGCGATTCAATAATTTATAGGTATTTGGAAGCTGTTTGCAGAACAAAAGAAACATATTCCCAAAGTGCAACCGTAACTTAATATACACTAGTATGTGTTTAATCTAAACATAGATAAAGAAATAAGTAAACAACTTATTTCTATCCATCCCGTTAGGGTAAATTCTTAACACACAAAGAATAAAAACAATTTATTGACTTAAGAATTATAATAGAAATATGATCGCTTAATGGTTTCTACGAGAAGACACATACAAAACAATTATAAATGTTTAGAAAGAAACATGGATAAATTCTCTAACGCTAACAGAAGGTACAAACGATAATATACAAAACAACGGACATTTGTTTTACACAGGGTACGTAAATCTAGATAACAGCTTTGCATGAAACGCGTTGACTTTCTAATTAATTAAAATTAGCGTTAAATCCACGACAAATTGAGATTTTATTATTTTTAATTATGATAACGTGTGACGCGAATTAATATGTAATTAGATTTTACTTAACTGTTAGGTCGCAGTTGGAGAATTTGATCAGTGCCGGCACGAGTAATCTCACCGATAACCTCGTAGCGGACAGATGATAAAGAAAAGTCGACTGTTATTTTGTTCTCTCCTTTTAGCCAATGGGGTCATAGTAAATTTATTTCCGGAGAGGTAGTACTATAATTTTGAAATTCCTTGATCCAGTCATTGTGTTGGACATACATCAACTAGTTAACAACACAATAGAAGTTTTCCGAGTAGAAATTTATTCTCCATTTGCGAAAGTCAACATGAAACGAATAATAAATTTAAATATGCTCATGACCTTACAAATCGTAATGTGTAATATCAAAATTGCACCGTTTTTGTGCTACGAACCGCATTTTTCATTTTTTTAAAAACGTATACAGAAACGTCTAGTTATTCCCATATACAGGATGTACTAAAATTTGCGACAAACTAAGAAAATCGTATGTCACCAAAAATCCTGTTACAACATACCACATGTGTAGAGCTACTAATGCTTTTAGTCACCACTCTGTTCACCAGGATGTTTTTTATTTTGTTAATAATGGGGTTGTTTATCTGCCCTTCTTACTAAGGAAATAAATTATTAAACCATAGGCAGAATTATCAAAAGTTCCCTCTATGTCCATTAAGGCTGATAGGGCTATTTCTTCTAATCCATGTGCGTCCAATGATGATGATGTGTAAAGCTGATAGCAATGATTTCATTTTTTTGACACGGTCTCCGTACCAATAAACGTGTAAGAAAGTATAGAAAGTGTGCAGCTACATAAAACATTTTGTTGAAATGCATAAGAGCGTATAGAAAGTAGGACACTATTTACAAAATGTTGATAGAAAAAATAAAGAAAAAAACATAAATTACATTTTAATAAAGTTTCAACTCCAAAATAGATAGATTAGCTAGATGGGAGTTACTCCTACAGCAATACGACTTTTCCTTTATACATCGGAAAGGAAAAGAACACGTCGTACCAGATATGTCGGTTTCTCTGTGCCTGTGGCTAATTCGGTACCTGTATGAATTCTTTCTCCTACTCTTGAACTTGTTTCTCCTACTCAAAACCGTTAGTATAACCAATTAGTCGAACGTGTGGTGTCTTCTCCTAAAAAAAATCCGTTTTGGTCTGTTTGGAATAACATTTTATATCGACTAGTTATGTTTTCTACTAAAAAAGGTAGCAGGAAACTTGTAGTTCCGATCGAACAACGTAAATCTATCATTAGCACACATTAAGATCTGTTTATAACAGAATATTGCGGTGTTTTTAAGACTACTGCACAAAAGTACAGCGCCATTATTGACCTAAACTACGTTTTGCATGGGGAAGGGGGGGATTTTGTTACAATCCGTTGTGGAAGTACCGTCATTTCCTGATTCCGTGACGGATTGATCACCCTCTCCTAGGTGACATACTTGCGTATGTTTTCTCTGAGTCGAAAAAAACGTTTCCTTTATAACTTCTTGGATGATTTGAACTCGCTATGTCCCTGGATAAATCGTGTCTGTGCGTTGATGCGTCAGGTATGGTAAACTGCCCATTTCCGTATTAACATCCCCAACGTGTATCGTTACTGCTCGGTAGAGATTACATATGGTTCTTGGATGACGTTAAGGTAGCACAGATTTCTGTTTGCGTCTATAGGCTGTTGGCTCCTTGGATCTAATAGTAAAATTTTTGACTTTTTTTGTAAGGTCTTTGAACGTACCTCAGTTAATTTGCTTGGACTTGGACAAACTTTTTGGTGACATCCATTTGAGGACGCGTGTTTCCTTGGGGCACAAAAGCGTAACCGCTCTTTCCTGTTCCGGAAGTGTACATATGGAAGACTGTAAGCGTTTCGTAATTTGTCGACCAATTTTTCTTTAGTTTTTCGTTTTGTTTAAGTTTCATCGTTTCAGTGGCTATCGATATAGACCTAGCACAATGACGGGGTTATTTAGACCAATTATGCAATTTGGGTTTTCAGCTTTTTTATCCTTCTTCCTTGGTTATTATTTTTTTGGGTTTGTTAGGGGGCGTGCTTTTGGGGTTGGAACTTATCTGGGTTTTTAGGGTCATTTTGATTCTTGGTTTTAGCATAGTTGTGGGAGTACCGCGATTTCGTGACGGATTGATCGTCCTCTCCCAGGTGAAACGTTTGCATATGTTTTCTTACTTGGTACTTTGTCCATATTAAATGTTTTGGCACGTGTTTTTGTCGGTCTGTGGTCTTCGATTTAGACGTAAACTATTTTTGCCTTATTTTTGCACCAGCTTTTTCCCTATCCGCGGTTCCTTCCATGTGTATAAGAAAACCATTCTTCTATCACTTTTTACATATTTTGAACTCTTACTATGTCCCTGGATAAATCGTGTCGGTGTGTTGTTGCGTCAGGTGTGGTAAACTAACCCCATGCCCATTTCGGCGTTAACATTCATGCGTATCGTTACTGTTTAGTGGAGATTAGGTATGTTTCTTGGATGACGTTAGTATAACACAAATTTGTGTTTGTATCTACAGGCTGCTGGTTGGTTTTGGTACTACAGTTAACTTGCGACGTAGACTCGGGACACAATTTTTGGTGACACCTTAACCGTTCTTCCTTGTCCCGGAGGTGTACTGGAATACTGTAAGAGTTTCGTTATTTGTTGATCCGTTTTTTTAGTTTTTGTTTTCTTTTAGTTTGGTCTTTCTGTGGCTACCGCTATAGAACTAGTAATTCAATGTGGGGATTGAGTTTGTTTTTTTCAGGTGCGAACCACAATGGCAGAGTTATTTAGATCATATGTTTGAGGTTGGCTTTCTGCAATTTGGGTTTTAAGCTTTTTTGTCCTTCTCCCTCAGGTATTATTTTTTAATTTTGTTAGGAGGTGTGCTTTTGGGGTTGATATTTATCTAGGTTTTTAGAGTCATTTTGATTCTTAGTTTTAACTTAAATTTCGTTTGCTGTCTTTCCTATCTTTGTATTTGCGTCATGCTCCAGTGAGTTCGCATAGTTGTGTGAGTACCGTGATTTTTCGATCCGGTGTCGGATTGATCACTTTCTCCTAGGTGACATGTTTGTGTAAGTATTTTCTGGCTCGGAACTTTGTCTTATATCAAATGTTTTGGCACGTGTGTTTGTTCATCTGTGGTCTTCGACTCAGACCTAAACTGTTTCGCCTTATTTTTCCACAAACTTCTTTCTTTTCCGCGGTTCCTTTCAAGTGTGAAAGGAAAAAACGTTTTTTCTCTTTTCAATTTTTTGCTATATCCTTGAATAAATCGTGTCGGTGCGTTGTTGCGTTGGGTGTGGTAAACTAGCCCTATGCCCATTTCAGCGTTAACATCTCCAACGCGTATTGTTACTGCTCATCAGCGATTAGGTATGTTTCTTGGATGACGTTAGGGTAGCATAAATCTGTGTTTGTGAATACAGGCTGCTGGCTCCTTCGGGTGCAGTAGTAAAATTTTTGAACTCTTTTTTTCGAGGACTTGTGAATGTACTAAATTATTATTTTATTTAAAACGCGATTGTATCTGCATCCTGACGTGAATTTATCTACCTAATTCTTGAGATTTATATTTGATCGAATTGATTAAACTTTATATTAAATGCAAAATTTAGAAGCAAAATTTATAGTAAGTGTTTATTCAAATCAATCATTAATAATGTAATAAAATTTAGATATGATTTTCTAAAACTAATCTGCATTTCATTTAAATTAAATTTAAACCATAATTTTAACCCAGTTTATCTGGGAGTAACTTTAGATACGTTTTTAATTTACAAAATCATTTAGAAAAAGTCAAACAATAATAATAATAATAATAATAATAATAATAATAATAATATATTTTCATGTTAACATACAAATGTATTTACAATCATCTTACAAAATTGTTAGCCGAACTTACGCCGCGTGCATGTAATTAAGGTACTCACCAATACTATAGAAAGCGTTTTTTATCAAATAATTTTTCGTAGCTGTTCTGAATTGCTTTAGGTTTAGTTCTTTAATGTTAGACGGTAAAACGTTATAATACATTATACTATAATAGTTAGGGCCTGATTGAGATTTTTTATTCGATGAAAATCTGGTCGTAAGTTATTACGTGTTCTTGTGGAATGCTGGTGTAAATTACCATGTGTAATAAATGAGTTTAAATTATTTTTACAAATAGCAAACATTCATAAATGAATAGGCAAGGTAGTGTCAAGATTTCATATTCGATAAAGTAGTTCCTACATTCAGCTCTGTAATTACAATTTGCTACTATTCTGATTGCTCGTCTTTGTAGTCGAAATATTCGGTGACAACCTGTAGAGTGTCCCCAAGCTAGAATTGCATATGATATAATTGACTGACACAACCCAAAGTAGGCTGTTCGTAATATTTTAGGAGATACTTGAGATTGTAAGGTTCTAAGTACATAAATATTTTTACTTAACTTATTAGCTAATATGTCTGTGTGGTGAAGCCAATTTAATTTACTGTCTAAGTAAATACCTAGGAAACGTACATGCGTGTCAAACTTTTCTAACTTAGTATCTCTTAATGTAAATAACATGGATTTGGTTTTGCAGTATTTAGAAGCAATTTATTCAGGGTAAACCATTTAAGAGAGCTTGACTGAACAAATGCGCTTTTTTGTGTAATATTTTCTATGTTCTTATCTCTAATAGTTAGCGTAGTGTCGTCAGCGAATTGAACTACATGTATGTCGTCTTCTAGGCAGTTTGGAAATGAGTTTACGAATATTAAAAATAGCAATGGACCTAGAACACTTCCTTGCGGTAATCCGATACTGATAGGAAGTTGAGTAGATTTACCATAGAAATTAACAATTTGGTAACGGTTTGCTAGATATGATGATACTAGATCAATGCTAGTTTGGTCAAAATTATAAACTGATAATTTGTCTAATAAAATTTTGTGGCATACACAATCAAAAGCCTTTGATAAATCAAAAAATAAAGATAACGTATGGTCCCCATTCTCAAATCCACTTAATACATTAGTAGCGAAGTCAACAATAGCGTTAGCAGTGCTTCTACCTTTCCTAAAGCCAAACTGGTTTTCATTAAACAAATGATTAAGTTCGAAATATGTTGCAATCTGTATAGCCATGACTTTTTCGAAAACTTTTGAGAAAACCGGTAGAATAGAGATTGGCCTATAATTGTGTATGTCATTTTTGTCACCGTTTTTGTGTATAGGTAAGACAGATGCTATTTTTAGCTTATCTGGGAAGATGGATTCATCTATACAAAGGTTTATTAATTTGGTCAATGGATATACTAGATTTGCAATATTATTTTTTATGACATGTGAACAAAGACCATAAATATCTTTGGATTTGCTAGATTTGATTGATGTTAAAATATCCCGTACTTGTATAAAAGTGACGGGTTTAAATTTAAAACAAGACCTTATAGGAGATGTTATTTTTTTGTAAATTGTCGTATTACTATTAGAAACAGGTAAGTTTTTGGTAATGTCGCGCCCCACATTGATAAAGTAATTGTTAAAGTCATCTGCCGAAAAGATGTTATCATGTGAACTTTTTTTATTACGATTCGTGCTTTTGTTTATGATATCCCATAAAGTTTTGTTTACATTATTAGAATTATATATGAATTTATCAGTAGCTTCTAGCTTAACTCGTTTTAATTCTTTCCTATAAGCTAATTTGTAATTATTTTTTTAATAAACAATTCTTCAGTTGGAAATTTAGAATGCATATCGTTTAGTAAGTTTAACATGTCGCGCATGTTTCGTAGCTCGTTATTAAACCACTTAATTCCACCATCACGGTTTCTTGCAGAAATTTTTGTAAAAGGAAAGGATTTCTTGAATAAATCTTCAAAATAGTCATGAAATATGTTAAACTTAATATTGGCATTACCAGAAGAATTGTTTATAAAGCTCCAATTCCTATTACTTAAATTATTAAACAAAGTGAATTGACCACGTAAGGTAATTGACCGTACATACTTTAAGTGATGTTTGTCAACATATTGAGATTGTAAGTTAGCGATTATTTGCTGACCGTGGTGGTCAGAGATATCACATTCAATTGTAGATGTAGTGATAATATCTAAATTAAGATTTGTAAAGATGTTGTCGATGCAATTTTTAGCCTGGTTACATTAAATATAGTTTGCGCATACCCAAATGTCGTAAAATGATCGCATAATTTAGTAGCGTGAGCATCGGTAGTACAAAATCTTACGTTAAAATCCCTAAAATTATATTTTTTTACCTTCTATTGCTAATCGATTCAATATCTTGTCTAATGCAGTCATAAATACCTCAAAATCACCTGAGGGTGGTCTGTAGACACAAACTACATTACAATTGAGATTACCGTAGTTAATCCCGCATACTTCTATATGGTTTTCAATAGAGATTTTATTTATTTCTTCTAATGTAAGAAATTCTTCGCTCCTCTTTACCATTATTAATACACCCCCATGTAGACGACTAGATCGAGTGAATGATGTTGCCACGGACCACTCTCCGCACTTTAACAAGTTCACTTCTTCACTATTTAGCCAATGTTCACTGATAGCAACAACGTTATATTTTCTTGTGCTAATATATAAAAAAGTTTCTAATTCCAGGAGTTTGTTGCGAATGCTTTGAATATTTATATGAAATACACTAAAGTTTGAATTTGATAAGAGTAACTCTCTACTTTTAGTCATTTGATCCTTTATGGTGGGCAAAACGAAAATTGTAGCGGTCTACACGAGCGTGTTCCGGCCAATTTTTAGGATCCACTAAAGCAGTTGCATGTTTGATGTTTACTGAAACTCGGAAACATAAATTTCTTCCTTTAGTATCTAGTTTACAGCATTCAACGTCTTCATCATTGGTAATTGATTTAAGATGGTCAATCATATTCTTTTCGGTAACCGAAGGTGCAAGCCTCCCTATAAAAGCCCAAGCTTTTTTTGGTGCTGCTGCAATACAAAGGTTATTGCTTGTATTTGTTCCTATTGTGGGTTTTCTTTTAAGAGTATTTTTGTGATTAGGTTTTGGATTTTTTGTATGTAATCATTTTGAAATCATCATCATCCTTGTTGGAATTGTTACTTGATTTAGCGGTGATATCACTGTTTAGATTTATAATCGTTTCTAAACGACTTTTAGTATTGACCTCTTCAGGTGAAGGTGAGATTAAGACTTGTTTTTGAACTTTAGTTTCACCGTTGATATCACTTATCATTTCGTTATTTGGTTGTAAATTGTTCTTACTAACTTCCGAGTACAGTTTTATGTTTTTCAATTCTTTATTTGAGGTTTTATTTGGTGCTTGAACACATATTGAAGATGCGATATTGCTGTTATGGCATTCCAGCACTTTTATTTTTGCATTTAAATCGCTTATGTGGAGATCTTTGTTTGTAACAATTCAGTTTGCAATTTAACAATTTGTTCTTTACTGCATAGCAGTTTGATTAACAAGGCGTTTATTTTACTAGATTATTTACTTGATTGTCGCACAATGTCCCATCTTTATCACCATTGTCGTTTAAGAATTCTTCTAGTGACCTTTCACAGCAAATCACTGTAAATTCGTCAATTTTTACGAAATTTCTTTTATTAGCACAACTAATGTGGTAATACTTCTCTAATTTGCACATTTAACTTTTTAGTAACTGCAGATTTATAGCAAACGCAGCACTTGGCAAGTGACGCGCTTTCTTCACTTTCCGCCATTTGCAATAACCTATAGTGTCATTCAAAAATTAGCTGGAACAACTGGGGGAGCAGATGCAAAGACACTTCGTACAGCTGCATTGTCATTAGTTTATTCTACAGAAGAATATTGTGCTCCTGTCTGGTTAAATAGTTATCATACAAAAAAAAATAGATGCCCAGTTGAATTGCACTGCTTTCTGTTCTTTGTAATATTACTCTATCGAACATTCGACGAAAAGCTGCGTTAAAACGAGAATTGGATAAATGCCAACTTAACAAAAAGTTGCCAATTTGGAATGACATTGACAACCCTCTTGCTAAAAGATTTAAATCTCGAAGTCCTATATGGTTGCAAGACTACTTAAGTACGGCTTTTTCTGAAGTTGAAGAGTGGAAAAAAATATGGTCTGAAGTTGATGTTTTTAATAAACATCTCATTGACGATCCAACAATAGAAGTCCCGGGCTTTGATCAAAAAAAAAATTTGGTCAAAAGAAAATTGCATAAGAACAGGCCATTTAAAATGCAACTCTATGTTGTTCAAATGGGGTGCGATTTCTAATCTAAATTGTGACTGTGGAAACAAACCAGTGACCGTTACACATATGGTAGATGATTGTCAATTAACGAAGTTTAATGGAGGGTTTCCAAACATTCATGTTTTGTACGCTTGTCTTGATTATCTGTTTTTCCAATATTTTGTTTTGCTATTTCTTTAACCTACTATTTTTTTGCCATTGTCGTGACTGGCGCTGGGACCGGTCCATTATATGTCGTCATGCAATGGCTGTGCTGTTATATTTTATGTTCTTATTTACCTTCTATAATGTTTACATACTTAATTAATATTATTACATGTGAACACTAGGGTGGGTAAGGGTTGGCATGTTTAGGTTTTAGTGGTTTTCCTAAACCTTAAAGTAAATGCTTTGCCCAGATCTTTTAGGGCACCATATATAACACTTACATCACAATACAATATTTGTGTAATGTACCATACGAATAAATAAATAAATAAATTTCATTTAAGAAAAATAATTGTTTTCAATTTGTAAATAAAGGCCGTTTCATTTAATTAAAATTAACAGTGAATATAATTTGTTTGTTAGTTGTAAACGTTAAAATAAAATTATTGAATCAACAGTCTACACAATGAGAACTGTTATAAAAAAGTGATCCACGAATTCGTACACATGAAACTACATATTTGGGTTTTTTTTACTAAGATAAAGCGGTACATAGATAATAAACTCAATGATTTCTTTGTGCACGAACGCATTTTCGAAAGGTCAAAATGTGAATATTGTGGAAAAGGGAAGTAAACATTAAAAACTAAGAGCATTTGATACTTAAATGTAGAAGTGTTAACATCTAAAAATTATTGAGACAGAAAGTGGTTGAAGGTGGAAATACTAAGACGTAACAAATAAAGTGAACGTGTAATAATTAAAATCGGTCGATTGAAATTAACAGTTAAAAATTAAAGACGTCATTATTTCCGAATGGACTTGTAAAAAACACTACGGTTAAATTTGGAACGAAATAAAATTGTTAATAGATTAATCGCTAACGTCGTGGCAGTAGCGTCGTAGCACAAACGAAAATAGAAACTAAATGTCATTATTATCAAAATGCTGTAAAGAAAACAACATCAAACGCGTAAAAGAATAGTGTAACAAAAAATAATTTGTAAATAAAATTATATCAACAGTTAAATGTAATTAGATTTAATTAGATATGGTTCATTTCAAACTATTTGTTCAGTAAGGGATTTCGCTCCTATTTGCTTTTGGCCGCGCACTGTGGTTAAATCTATGATACAGCCTTTGCATATAATAAAAATTAGATGTGTGCAAGAGATAAATAAATTTGTTGTTATACTAAATTAATATTCTCAATTAAAAACAAATCCAAGATCTTGAGATGTAAGAGCGAGATAAAATTTTAAAGCTAATTTGTATTATTTGTTTAAATAGTTTAGAGTCTCATTGGTAAAATTATTTTTTTTATAAAAGCACAATAACAATCCAACAATGTTTGCTCCTTTTAGTTTACTTTTAGATTTATGGTCGATTACCGATAAGCCAAGTGAGTTTTTTATATTTAACGTCAATACAATCACTTTTATTTGTGTAAGCTTTTCAAAATTCAATTATCTGCCTGGTCCGTTGACTACGAAATTTTTCGGCGACTACGCTTACTAAGTTTCTGATCGTACAAAACGGTTATTACCAAATTTAACGTTTCTATTTAAGTATTTCTACACTAACTAGTATCGGGTAACTTCCTACACGTATTTGTTTATAACTGTCTATAACTGGTTTAGTCGTTGTACAAAAATTATATCTCTACAGTTTAACGGTTTGTTTCTATGTCTAAAGTTCCTAGTTGCTCTAGAATATTTACTACGCATTTTGCTAGATGGTTCCCTTTTGTCTTCTTTTGCAGTGTGAAATCCTTTGACTTAATCACTATCAAACTTTGAGTGGTAGAGCTACGGGTAGGTTTTTCTTAGTGTCATTTAAATTATTATTTTGATAACAACAAACCGTAACAAATTTTTGTAACAATTTATTGTTGACCTTAAAATTTGGGAGTTAGTTTAACAATGGGCTTAAGTCGTTACTTGTAGACATGACGTGTGCTATTTTGTATAATTAATATTTTTAGTGATACTGATACTTTTACTCAATTGTCATGTCTTAGTAATCACTGAGGAACAGCTAATTTAGTGAAAGTATGTAGGGGAAAGTCTTCCACAGTGGGACAATTTTTTTTTATCTCATATGTTTTTAAACTTTCTATACATTTATTTATAAAAAATGTTTCATATTTATTTTACTAAAAAACTTAAGTCAAATGAACGTATACTGAAAAACGAAAATACAGGAAATATTTATTTTTGACATTACAAATAGTCTCACTGTTCCTCAAAGTAGTCCACAGTGAGGTCTAATATAAGACATTATTTATTGCACATTTAACTGGCCAAAAATTGATCACATTGGTGTTGTTTTTTTGTTTTTCCATATAATGTTGAAACTGGCAAAATCATTGCTATGTCTTGTGACAAAACACTAGCAATTTTTCGAACATTTGGGTATACAATGTGTTGGAGTCATTTATTCTTCGCAGATAACTTATATCATATTCGAAATCATTTGACATTTCATTAAAATTTTTCCAACAATATTTTTAGGAATTTTTTTCAGCAATCTTCACAATCATCTAGTCCTTGATGGCGACATTCTGTTATAGAAGCATTCATGTCTACATCATATTCAGATGAGGGATGTAAAGGTTCTGTTTTGTCGCTTCAACTATAAGGCGACCACAGACCTCCCCCACAAAACTATTGAATTTTTTATATTTTTACACAAAAAAAAGTAGCTAGCACAGGATACCACAACTTTACTCTACGCTAGCCAATTATCAATAACGGAGTTATTGAGAATTGAATCTAGGTAGCCAGCCCTCACACAAAAATCAAGCTTTTGTCGCACAGGCTAGCACAACTAAAAATTACGCTACCACCCCTTTAATAACCAAATTATTAAAATTTAAATCTGGAGGGGCTAAGGTAACCTTACTCCTTCCACAATTATTTATACTTGCACACAAAAAAGAATAGTAGCACAGTCTAGCACAACTTTGCTTAATCTTAGCCCTTGGTAATTAATAAACCTTTTTCCTTTTTATAAGGCAATAAAAAACCGTTGTTTTGTTACTGCAAGGATTTAGATTATTAAGGGTACCTGTCAGAATTTTAAATTAGTGTTGTCTAGATTCGGGTCTAAAAGTTGTCGTTGATTGGAGTTTTTTTTAACAATTTGCTAGACTGATGAGTTTGGTTTCGCAGGTTGTATTTATACTTGTTCAAAGAAAGTGGGGCTTGTCTTGCGGCGGTCAAATCCGGTCTTTTGTAAAGTGCCGTTTGGGAGCTATTTCGTGTGGAAAGGAGATTTCTTTGCCCAAATGGATGGAGCTGGAGGTCTACTAAGTCTAGTGATAGCTAAACTCTTTATTAAGAATTTTGAGATGAAAGCCATCGAGATTGCGGAATACCGGCCAGCGACATAGTTCCGGTAGTAGTTGATACTTTTGTTGTTTTTGAAAAACGGCATGGAACAGGTTAAACAGCTTTTTTGAAATTTAAACAGCTAACACCCCAGAAAATAGACAATTGGTTTTCTTGGATGTACTTGGATGTAAGAAAACGTAGAAAGACATAAGGTACAAAAAAAAACCTACACACACGGACAAGTACCTGCATAAATTATCATACTACTACCTTGACTAAAAGTACGGAATAATTAAGACCCTGACGGATTAGGATTAGTAAACCAGAAAATCTTCAGGCGAAACACTTGAAAACTCCTTTGATGCGAACGGGTACACTAAAAAGGACATCGAAAGATCAATGAGATCTAAAAGATTCAAGAGTCAATTTCTTACCGCTCACGCATATCTACCATACATACCAAAAGTCAGAAACCGCATAGAAAAAAATCTAAAAATCCACAACATCAAAACTATCTTTAATCCAACCAAGAAGATTTAACGAACTGTCAGATGAAAAAAGGACGAAAGATGCTCTATTTTTGCAGCCGAAATTTACCGCATGAAATGTTCTTGTGACAAAGTATACATAGGAATCACTAAAAAATCGATGGAAAATAGACTTAAAGAACATCGAGAACTTTTGTCTGACACATACAAAAAAGGCTGTGGTAACCAAACAAATTAAAAGCTATTAAGGTTCATAAACATTCATAAAACTTAAACACAAGAGAATACAAGAGATTACTTAACCAAATCTGGAATCTAAACTTCTAGAACATTTAAACGGCACCTTACGAAAAACCGGGTTTGACCGACGCGATACAAGCTCCCCTCCCTTTGAACTAGTATAAATACAACTTGCGAGACCAAACTCATCAGTCTATATCTAACAACAGAGAAGAAAGGATCTCTGAAGAAGCTGACCACTCACGTTAACAAAACGTTAGAAAGAAATTTCAGTTAACGACGGCCTTGTGACCTGAATCTATAAACGACAATAGTTCAAAAACAGACTCCAAAAGTTTAAACCAATTATCGCCATAAAAAGTGTCTCACTTCTTTTTTAAGTAAATCTGTTACGTTTTTATTTTTTAAATGTAGGACGTATGTCGAGAGCAGTCTTAAAACGTGTGTCGCGAGTAATATGTTACGACGAAAGTCTTATTTGGCGCGCATATTGCAATTTTCTATTGGTAGAAAATAAAATCTGACTAAATTTTCTAGACGAACAGCGGACATCTTCTTTTTTTTTGTACGTGCAAGTAATTTGGCGTACTTCTTCTTTCCACAAAAATTATTTAATGTGTGATTCAAGATTTCCAATTCAAATTGGTGTTTAAGTTTAAATCCGGCTAAATTCACCGTGAGTACACTTTGCTTTCTTTTCTTTCCTGGTTGTATTAATTCTAATTGCTACTTATGTTTTGAGCACGTTGCGTTGAACTTATGTTCTCTTTGTGTGTTATATTTGAATAGCTTTTGAGGTGCTAAAGTGGCTGATTAAGAACTTTCCATATCAATTAAAGACAACACCACGGTTTCGCAATAATTAAGCTGCAGACAACCTGTGAATACTACGCCTACAGAAGTTGGTAATGCTTCATACTTTCATCGAGGGAGCCAATCGCCTTCTGTTTTTTTCCGCACACCTTCCCTGAGAATAATCTTAGGATTATCTAACTTCCCGAACTGTTGATACCGTCGTTAGCAGAAAAACTTCATTCTCAGAACTGCATTTTACAGATGACAGCTAAGTTTTAGTATTTAAGCAAGTTATTCAATGATAATGCGTATGAACCTCAAGTACATATGACATAGAACGGCTTGATGTGTAATATTTAAGTAAATTCTAATTTGGTGTACGCTCCACAACCAAACGTTTTTCTTTATCCGGCTCAATACGAGCTCGGGCATTTTACTTAGTGCGGTTGACGCAAAAACAATAGGCTTTTTAGGTTTGCGGAAGGTACTTATCCTTTTTAATCTTAGTTTAAGTTAATTTAAATCGCCGTGTGTAAGTGGTATGTGTACGCAGAGCCTTCTTAGTAGCCAATCCTCAATTGAAATAATAACTTTAACTCGGGTGTAACTAAAGCTTACCTAAAATCCGACATTAATTGCAAGCCTTATTTATTGTTATGCGACAGTCTCTCTATTTCTGTCACATTTTCCTAGTATTTTAAGATTTGCTTGTTGTATTGAATTGTCTGTCTTTTTTTCTGGTTTGTGTTAAATTTTACGTATTAGATTTTAAGTAAAACTTGTTGATCTCCTGTTAGTTTTATTTTTTTGTTTTACCCAGCAGTATAATTTTTAGTATTTTTAAGTGACCCCTCATTTTTCGACAAAGCCGGACGCTGCTGCTCTAACTACTATAAATACTTTATCCTTCCCAAACTTAGTGCGCTACATCAAGCCGAATTTCCTTTAGTTGTTTTTTTTAGGTTGTTCCGCTAGAGCCATCGCTTCTTTTTGTTATTTGTAAACCACAAGCGTTACAAATAGTTAAAAAGAACTTATTCAACTATGAAGTAAACTGAAGAAATTTGAGATTCGTCCATAAAAAAGGCAACTATAGTTATTTCTTTTGGAAATTATATAAATGACATTGAATACAAAAGAACAATCAATTGATTGAAAATATAGAAAATTTCAGAAAATAATTTATTAATGGTATTAGTTCCTGTAAAAGATACAGCAATTCTACGCTTAATAGCTAAACCGATCCTCTGTGTGGGAAACACTTAGATCTGTAGGTTTATTTTGCTGAAGAGTTTTCCAAATGTATTAACAAACTCTATAGGTCAATGCAAAAGAGGTTTTGGGCCAAAATCTGTAGCTGTTTCCGAACGTTTCTAACACTAACTTTTTTTGTGACATATCTAGATTCTTCTGCTGAAAATTTTAAGTGAGAAGGTGCTAAAATTTTTTCACATAGTGTGAGAGGGGCGTTCTCTAAATTAAATAGAGCAGCTTAGGCTATTATGTTCAAAAAATTATTACTTGATTTACGATAGAAAATCACCATTTTACACAAGTATAAAAATATCTAGTTATAGAATTAATTTTAAAATACAAAGGAAATATTGAAAATAAAAGAATTGTTAGGGTGACCAATAAGCAAAAAGAAGTTCTGTAATACGATCTAGTTCTTCATTTGATGAATATAAAGAGGAAGAAGATAAAAATGTTGCAATCATTAATCAAAATCTGTTACCAATAAAATGCTTAAGGACAAGGATTTTATTTTATTCATTTATTCTAGAACTACCAACTTTATAATTGGTTCAAAAACCAACTAATATTTTTTTTAGTGCAACTATAGCTGTAAAAAATCGTAGGATTATTCATTAATCGGTCAATCATTGACTGTTTTTACGTTAGCTTGGTGCAACTAGTCATAAGAATACATGAGCTTAAATAAAACGATACTATACCAATTGAACATAGTTTGCATGATAGTTTTTAGTAACGTCATGATAAGCCTCTTTTACATTTCCGATTTAAAGAATAGATTATCAAAACTCGATAAGACGGTAGTGTATTAATTTGGATTATAAAAAATGACTTAAACATTGCCCTGCTACATAATTCCATTCGTTCGTTGCGACAAGTATATTAAAATATTTATAACATATTAATTAGTCTGTTGGAAAGCATTTATATAATTTTTTTATATCAAGGGGAATTATTTTCTGTCTAAACTAATTTACTGCAAAAAGGTAATTCCTTGCTCGCAAATAAATTTTCGCCAAGAGCAATTAGTTAAACTAAAATGTCTGACGGTTTTTAGAAAAATATTGCTTTCAAAGTCATGATCCGAACTTCTTTTTCTAAAGAAAAGTAAGTTCGTACAAAAGTTTAAAGACTGAGTAATTTTTGATTTTATGAAAAGAAAAATTTTATTCATTGTGATAATATAAGCTACGATTTCTATATAATTTATTTTATACTTGAACATAAACATAAAACTTTGTGAAAATATCAAGAGTGGTAATTTTTGTAGTTATTTTATTTTTGAGTTTGTTAATGTTGACAACAAATTTATTAGAACCACAAGTTTTAATTAATTTATAGAATTATACAAAATACTTAAACGTTTTGGTATAATACTTTATTAAACATTAAACCCGTTGATTGAGAATTTCATTGATTATTAAATCTATATGGCACTGATATGGTTTATTCTGTTTTTTCTTATTACTTTTACTATCCATTACTTACATTGATTGTCCTAACAGAAACATGCGGAATTAACTATCACATTATTTTAAAATAAAGTAACTTATGAAATAAGATGGGAGTTATGCGACGGTTTCCAAACCGAAAATTGTAACACCGCTTTTTTTTCAATTTTTTTGACAAATTAGAGTTAGTACGTTATAATGGAGCAAAAAAAAATTTATTTCCGCCTACTGTCCGTCCGTATGTAAACAAGATATTAAGAAAATCAACCGTCCGACTTTTATGGAACTTTGTTCAAGGACCTAAAGACCTTATTTATAATTTCGAAGATCTGGTTAGATTTTAGGCACAAGCTATGTAACCAAAAGGGCTTTTTAACCTACACAGATTTTGTAATTTCATTTTACACATTTTTGTTTCAAATACAACTTGTTTACAATTTAATTATTCGCAACTTTTGTTTAAATTATTTTTTGATCGGATAAGTAATTACTGAGTTATAACAATCACGTGACACTAATTATTGTAACAATATCTCTAGCAATATCAATTTTACAAAAAAATTGAGAAAAAAAAGTTCTATTCTTTATAGCTTTTGTTTAAACCATTTTTTCTAAAACGCAATTACATTTTCCCTTATGGAAGCGATGTGGAGTTCTGCGGTAAACGCTTGTTTTTACTTTGTATGTAGTATTTAATACATTTAAATTTTATATGCGGTGTAACATTAATTTTATTTTCGCATAACTCAATTGAATTGACAGTAAGACATGTAACTAAGTTTTCGGCAGAGCGTCGTGGTTCAAAGAAAAGATAGAGTATGTCAATTTAATTAAGTACTTTATTTGATTTGTTTTTAACATTAAATAATCACCAAAAAACATCTAAATGCCAGCGTACACAAGTTTCTAGCTCTTGACTGCAAACTCAATTTATTTCATATATTTTTTTGACGTTGAACTTCCTATCTTAATTTGGCCTATTCTTAAATGTGCACCAAACCCAATAAACAATAATACTTTGAAGTAAACAGTTACAGTAGTGTTGTTTTCTTCTGATGAATCCAACACTTTGTTAGTCCTAACATTAAGTGGTTGACAGGAACAGATCAATTACGCCAAATGAATCGAAAATGATGCCTTTAACGGCATGACATCTCTAAAATTGGGTCGCAGGTAAAAGAGAAACTTAATTTCCGCGATTATCGCGTTGCTTCAACTCAGTCAAACAAAACTTCCCTTTAAGATTGGGCATCGTTTTGGTTCGTTGCACTGTTTCATAAATATCACTTTCATTAATTGGTTACTCGAAAAACTTTCACGGCCATATTTAGTTATTAGCGATTGTTATAAATACTAATAACAATTATTCTTCGCTACAGTTTTGCTACATTTTTTTAGTTACATAATACCTCGTCTTTTTAATCTGCTTATCGACTGCCGCTTACAGGCCAATTTTTAACATTTATACACAAACTCGAGATCTTATCTCCCTTTTCCGATTCTAACATAAACCTTAAAAGAACACTACAAAAAAATTAATTCGCTAACCGTGGGTGCAATTTTATTGAGTAAATGAAGCAAGGTGGTGTATGTGGCTCAGACTTCTATGAAAACTTTTAATTAAAACTATTGGAATAATCATTTCTTTCAAGCTTCACTGTGAGCGCGATGCATTTGAAAATATCAAAGGACAAGGAAATAATGCATTTTAGTTACAATTTGTAAAACCTATCCGTAGCTCCGATGTTGCAGGGTGGGTGGCAGGAATGATTTACACTGACTTTAGCAAAGCTTCAGACGCTGTACCGGGCGCCATCTACCTAATTCTATTAATTACTCTTAAGCAATAGGAAACCTAAAAAAAGAACAAAAAAACGTGTAAAACGAAGAAAGTATAATTACCAATGTCGTTAGTTGCATACAAATTAAAATTATATGAGAGGATAGCGTATACAAGATATCTTAAATTTAGAAACAAAAAAATTACAATATTATTACCGTGCATCAATCAGCCCTATTACGAGTTCAGTTACTGGTTTATCTTTGACCACAAACTTACATCGTTCTTATCAAACAATCAAAACAGTGATGTTTCTTGCATAAACCGTTATTAAATAAATAGTGAAGACGCGATATACGAGTATCATGCATTCACGATAAGGTAAACCAGTGTGAAACTAATAAGATAATATCATCAAACAAGGCTTATCGATGATCCCCGGCTTACAAATACGTAATAAAATATTTAAATTTAGTAATTTCTCACACAAAAAATTCGATTTAGCAAAATGATTTACATACCGCAATTGCGTAATAATATCTTTTTATCGGGGTCACAACGAAGAAAAAAAAATCCGTTACAAAATTGCATTAGCTCATCAGTTAGTTGGTGTCCTAATGATGTTCACGGACAGCACCATAATTATAAAAAACGTCACAACTTACTAGGAGATTTACCATATTCTATCTCTCGGATAAAAATTCTTCCATTAAAAAGTTCTATTGACGTATCAAAATAGCGTGTAAGATAACGCATGTCTTGTATAGGAACTTACGGCCAATATTTAGACGTTGCCGTATTAAAAGGACAACTTCAGTAATTTATAAACGTCATACCAACGTAGACCTAAAATAAATAGGACATTTTACAGATTTATTCAAAATAACAAAAAATGTTTCTGTGTTGTTGAGGTTGTTACTACATATATTTAATCTGGTCCTACAACAAGGACAATTTTCTGTTTTTTGAAAACCTTCTCGGATTGTTCCCGTTTTTAAAAAAGGCAACAGATCCGATGTTCATAACTGTCGTCCTATTGCGCTACACTGTAGTTTCTCAAAACTTTTCAAATTCTGCTTATAAAGTCACATTGCTTCTGAAATCTCGCAAAAACTTCATAACTGCTAGCATAGCATTATTAGAAGCTGTTTACAACTACCAATTTAACTGTCATGCACCAGTTTCTA
This sequence comes from Abscondita cerata, assembly GCA_030710515.1. Lineage (NCBI taxonomy): Eukaryota > Metazoa > Arthropoda > Insecta > Coleoptera > Lampyridae > Abscondita > Abscondita cerata. Next base: position 770,334 of record JALBCR010002322.1, on the reverse strand, counting down.
AGTAAATCCTTGGATTCTGGTTTTTAGGTTGACATCGTGTATATTGATTTCAGCAAGCGCTTTTAAACGCCTGAACTACGAAATTCTTATTTAATGTTTTTTTACCGACTATTGTCTTCTATTGTCCAGCGCGTTGCAACTGTACAATAAATGCAGTACTATTTCGGGAGCTCTTCTACATACTCGACAATTAGTGTCGCCAGTGAATCTTCCGATTTTCCGTAGGTATTCTTTGACGGTCATGTGACCCGTTAGGAGCCCTGTTGTGGTCTTTGACTGTGCCCGATTTGACTTTAGTAGTTTAACCGTTTGTTTCACCTAAGGTTCTATAATCATACATTTACTGTGTATCAGGCCTGGTTTTGATGTCCAGTATGCCTTATGTTCTTTGCGAGTCTATTCGCTGATTGCTAGGTGAGCATACGTTTTGTTATGCTCAATGCTGGTTTAGCCCAACGTAAGCCGTTGTAGCTCCCTGCCTGGCTTGCTTGTTAGCTTTGATGATTCCTACAATAACCCAATCGCCAGGCGTCCAGACAAGAGTTACCTTGTTTTGGCCTGTTAAAACATTCAAAAACCAGTCTAGATAAGGTCTTTTGGCTTAAAGAGCTCTCAGTATTGCTTGACTGTCAGACATACGCTTACGGTGGTAGTTCTACTCTATATTAGTTCTTGCACATTCATTGATGGCAAGAACTTCTGCCTGAAAGACAGTCGCTAAGCTGCCCAGGGGGTGGGCATAACCTAGATCTTCTCTTTTATTATATATTCCTAATCCGGTCCCCGTGTCTGAATTAGTGCCATCCGTAAACTAGATTGAAAGAGTGCGTTGTCAATGCGCTTGGTCACCATATGGTCAGACCCCATTTGATGTAAGGATCTTTCAATGTCTGTTAAACGTCTTATATGAAGAGAGCCAGTTTTGACACTGGTTGAAGATAACTGAAGTCTGTATCCCGCCAGCCTTGCGTCGCCTTAATATATAAGTGCAAAGGGGTAAGGCCTAGCATTGCTTCAAGTGCTGCAGTGAGCGTAGATTTTAGAGCCCTTGTTATACTTAGTTAGTTAGTCTCAGGATTGTGGTTTTCTGTATGACCTTTGGCCACCATACAATAGCCGCGTAGGTGATGGCGAGCCAGACCATCCTTGTGTACAACCAGTGTACCAACTCTGGTTTTGAGCCCCCATTGTCTGTCATACATGCGTCTGATTACCGCTAAAGTAATAACCGATTATTGTATGACTTTTGCTATATGTTGGTTCCAGGTCAGCTTGGGATCAAAAATTACTCCCAAGTATTTTAACTCCCCAGATATAGCTAATTTACGCTTATTTAAGAAAAAAGGTTCTAATCCCTCTAATTTCTTTTTGCGTGTAAACGATACTATGGTGGTCTTTTGGGAAGATACCTTCCCTCATACACCATCTATTTACCACGTTCAATGCATGTTGCATTCGGTCTCTCATCGTGACTGAAAACTTGCCTTCCACTAGAATTACAAGGTCGTCTAAACACCCTAGAAGGAGGTAGCTTTCTATTCTAAGCTTAGTTAGCAATCCATCTATGACTAGGTTCTACAACAGAGGGGAAAGTACTTCCCCCTGAGGGCAACCTCCTGCTACCCTGGTTGTTAACGTATGCTCAAAAAGCGTTGTAAATACCATCCTTTGTCTTAGCATACAGTCAATTCACCTACGGTATTATCGAAAGCGTCTTCTATATCTAAGAAGGCCGCGAACATAATGTATTTATTTTCTATAGCATTCTCTGTCCTACTAGTTATGGTACTAAGAGCTGTCTCTGTAGATCTTCCTGGAAGATTTGCATGCTAGTCTCGGGATAGAAGGCTGGTCTCCAGAATCTCTTCCCTAATATGCTTGCTCATAATCTTGTTTATTGTCTTTAGTACGAATGATATTAGACTAATGGGTCTATAATCCATTGCTTGGGAGTAGTCTACTCTGCCAGTCTTTGGAATAAAAACCATCCTAGTAAGCCGCCATGTCCTCAGTGAGTAGTGTAGCGCTAAACTAGCCTTAAATGACTCGCATAACCTACGCCACAAAAGGTAAGTTCCCTTCTGTAGCATGATGGATATGATCCCATCCGGACCCGATGACTTATAGGGCTGAAAAGAATTTATCGCCCATTTGATCTTATCAAAAGTTACCACTTTTTTGGCCGTTTGCCAGTCTGCCTTTGACGCTCTGTTGTCAGTTTCGTCCGGCCATTGTCTGGCTCAGTCTAGTGGTTTACCTTTGTAGGATTTTCCTGCTGGGAAGTGAGTCCGAAGAAGTTTACTTAAAGTCCTGTTTGTTGTGAATTTGGCATCTTTGCGTTGAATAGTTTGAAGTGCATCTTGTGGGTTTTTCGATAAATTCTTGTAGAGCTTGATTGTTTAAAACCGTTTCAATTTAAATTTAAACCTACTAGTTTGAGTAACAACTTAGTACAACTACTCAAGAGTTACTGTGTGGGAGAACCCAATTTGTTGAGCTGCTTGGCTAGTGGTCGCGTGTATAAGGTGTTTCTTTGGGTGTACCCCAAGACTCTGTTCTTGGCCTACTAATGTTCAAAATTTTGTTAATCATGTCGTACCTACTCTTGATTATCATTGCTTACTGGCTGCGGATGACATAAAGATATTTCATGTAATACTTTGTATGTCTGATAATCTTGTGCTTCAATGATGGCTTGATCTCCTATATGAACAGTGTAGGCCTAACCACTTAGATCTAAACATTGTTAAATGCCATATCGTTTCTTATACTTCTTCAATTCTTTTTAATTATTCTTTTTCCGACGTCACCATTACCCACTGTAAGCTTTGTAAAGATCTGGGTGTCACTTTTAAATCGTCGCAGTCTTTTGGCTTGCACATTTGATCTATTGTTTTCTCTTCGCATTAGACCCTTAGTTTTATTATTAGAAACTTCAGATTCTTTAAGCGCTGACTTACCTCTTTTGTTGTACAGGATCCTCATTCGACCTCGGCTGTAGTATGCTTTGGTAGTATCAATTCCACGCTCGGGAGAACATATTCAACACAAATTCTTAAAATTTCTTGTTCGTCACGTTTACGTTAACTCCTAGATTCAATTTTTTTGACTTAAGCAGTAGTCGTGGCACTTTCTCTCTTCTCTTTAGCTTTTGCTGTTGTGTGTGGCTGTATCTAAATAAATAAATAAATATTACCTAGAGCAAGAAAAACCAAAAACACTTCCGCATTGACCACCTTTCGTGTAAGAAGAACGAGTTAACACAGTCTAAAATCCCACCTCAATTTTCATTATCATTGTTTGTTGCCGGCTATAAGGCGCTAGCCATTACACAGACTCAATTTAAAAATATAAAAAGGAAAAAAATCGTCGCAATACGGTTTTAATATTCTTTGCAGAAAAGTTTTGATGTACTCATTGTTCCTAAACTCTTTATTACACGACTTAGTTCGGAATTTCTAATTCTGCTACTTGTATTATAACATTGTATTCTGAATTTGTTTTTTTTTTACCTTTAATAAGAGTAAGCAAATACAATATGAATTGTTTTTACTTGTAAAGTAATTTTGTTAGTTATATTTTTATATTACACAAGATACCCATTACAAATTCCTAATTTTAATTTTTCCAGCAAACTTCGCCTACTGCGTAGGAAAATGTGTTTTGGCTTTGAAACGTTCTTTATCGTTCAGATTAATCTTTTGTGTTTAAATTGCGCGAGGTATAATAAAAAAAGGTTTAATCTAGTTAATTGATAATCAAATGGCGTAGCCGTGTAATCAATCTTACCCTCAAGCAGTAACCGATACTTTAAACGTATATATAGATAGCAAATACACTTCATCTTTCTTGTCTTGCATGATTTCTTGTCTACGTAACTAAAGGAAGGTACTAAACTATTAATCTTACCTCAAAGCTTCAATATACCACAGATTTTGTATTTAACATAAGGTTGGTTTTGTCATGTTAATGGAATTAGCAAGCATGTCTTAATAATCGGGAGTGAATTAAATTATTCAGCCAAAGCAGGTGCCGAATTGATGAAGTTGAATTTCATTTTGTGACGTTGCTTATATAATAGAAACTTAACATGTACAAATTCTGCAAATATTAATAAGAATTTGCATCTTTCCATGATTAATTTAGTTTTCAAACCGGTCTGTCTAAGAAGCTTCTTACAAGAGAAACTTTTTTACTAATATGTATGCAACAGGAATTCTGAAACCATTTTTAATAATAGAACGAAAAAATGCCCACCCTTAAAACACTTTCCTCTTATGGGTGTTGCATGCACATATTTCCATTCAATAACAAGTAACAGAATGAATATTCTATAATTATTCTGAACAAAATAATTAGACGCCCATGATTTTTTGAACCATTAGTTTCAAATGAAAATGTAACATTTTAGAGGTTTTGAGGCAAGTATTACTTTAAATTTTATAAAATTAATGAAAAATTGAATGAATCGGGTATGGTCGTAGAGAAAACATGGTCTGTTACTGGATTAGAATGAAAATTCGATCTACTCCTCCACTTCTCTACTCTTCCACTCGTATCCAATCTTCATTCAAACCTTGTTACAGAATCTACTGTTATCTAACAAGTGTAGTTTTTTAGGTACATTATACCATTGTTTTCAGTGACAGAATTCAAATTTCATTTACAAGAGAGATAAAGCTGTCAGTTCTACTCACAACTGAGTAAATCTGACAGCTGTCAGTTGTAACTAAAAATTGTAATTTTGTATTGAAAATACTAGGAGAATAATTATTAAAGAATATTTATTTAATAGTATTTAACATTACTATCAAGATAAAAGAGGTTTTACTGGCGGGCAGAAGGATATGACGAGCGAGGTTAAGACAAGCCTGTCACTTTCTAGAGCCAGTAAAACCCATTACCTTGCATGTATTGTTAAATATTTTATTTGTTCTTCACTTATAAATAAAATAAATACATTCAAGAAATTACCCGAACAATTCATATACAGTAAAACCTTTATTTTTGGCCACCTCTTAAAAGCAGCCTTATCTAAAACCGGCCAAGTTTATACAAAAATATGTATATTAATGATCCTCCTAAAAGCGGCCACCTGTAAAAGCGGCCAAGCTTTCCAAGTCAAAAAAAAATTATACGGAAATATCCATATTAATGACCCTTCTAACAGCGACCACCTCTCGATAACGGCCACGGTCACTTATTTGTAAACTTTCTTGAAAAAATAGATGTAATTCTACTTTACATTTTTGGCCATTCTTAACTAACGTCATTAGTAGACAACAGCTTAGCGTGCATAATATATAATTGTTTCATTATGTGAGGCTTAAGTAATTACCCGTATTTAAGAACCGATTTAAAAAATTTGTTCAATTTACAATAGACTGTCATTACAGAGAAAATGCAATTAAAAGGCTCATTAAGCTCACTCCAAAAATCGTATTTTGCGTACGTAGTTTGAGTTAGTATGTTTAACAGTGCTGTTACATATAGACGTACAGAAAAATTACAATGTCTCTTATTAATTGATATATTTGTGGAAAGTGAAAAATTCAAAACCAGAACTAGCAAGTCTGAAAAATGTAATGTTGGAAGTACACAAGTTAACGATATTTTAAAAACAAATGTGACTTAAAAAAGCTATTTGAAGAAGGTTCCAATACAGATAAGAAGAGAAAATTTCCTAGAACTAAAGGTTTAGAAATTGACCGAGTTGTTTACAATTGATTTTGTAAAGCTAGGAATAAAAATATCTCTATATCTGGATCTTTAATAAAAGAGAAAATATTGGAAGTTGCGAAAATTTAAAAATGACGGATTTTAAAGCTTCAAATGGGTGGCTTGAGAAATTTTGACAAAGACGTAACATAACCTTTAAAACAATTTGCGGGGAGTCAGCTGATATTAGGGTTAGGGAAAACGTTGTTGTTTGCAGGTTTGTTTTATTTTATACATTTTTTAAGTCTGATTTTTATTTATTTTTTCTAGGTTTCATAAAGTAGTTGCATTTTTAAAGCGACGAAATGAACGATATGTCCCCAAAAAAACCAAAGTTTTGACTAAAGAACAAGTGGAAAAATTTCTGTTTAAAGCCCCTGACAAAAAGTGGTTGCTTGCCACTTTTGGTATATTTGGGTGTTGCCGCTGCGACGAACTTCTGTCCTCACCTTAAATGATGTAGAAGATTAAGACAAATATGTGGTGGTCACCCTAAGAGAGACCAAAAACATAATAACTAGGAGGTTCACAATAACCGACACATTTAGAAAATATGTGGCTATGAGGCCTAAAAAAACTACAAACCTAAGGTTATTCTTGACATACCTAATGTGTCGCGTCAAATGCAGGTCAACATACTATTGGTGCAGTCCCTAAAAAAATTGCTGAATATTTAGAATTAGAAAAGCCTGCATTTTATACAGGGCATTCATTTAGACAAACTGGAGCAACGATTGTGGTGGTGACATATTAATTCTGAAGCGCGCAGGGGGGTGGAAGTCATCACGGATTGTGGAGAGCTATGTGGGCGATTCCATTCACAACAAAATTGAATTGTCCAAGAGAATGTTTTCCGTCAGCAAGTGTACGGCATGCACTTCAGCAGAGAAGCCCCTTGAAGATACAGACAAAACATTACTAGTCAGAAATTTTAATATTAGTGGAAACAGTAACTTGCACTATGATATTTAATGTTTATAATGATAGTAATAAAACACAATGTTCCAATGTTGACAATTAAATCAATGTTAAAGACTGTTCTTTCAATTTTACTATATTATATTAGAAGAGCACTGGCTAACTTGTAAAATTTTACTGACTAGCCAGTTAAGAGGCATTTACAAGGTAACTATAGTGATTTGATAAATTGATGTTTACAAGTGAGGAGCAAATAAAAATTATTAATACTTTAAACAGTTGCCAGTTACTACATTAATAATACAATAATGACTAATACATTTCGAATTCTTATAAATGTTAACATTAACGATACAACTTGTGTTGCTAAAGTACACTTCTTTATTAGCACTGAAAACTACTTCTTAATTCGGTTCCCCAATCGCGATTTCATGATTAACAATTGTAGAACTGCTATTCTCATCTACACGAATTTCTTTATTAGCAGTGAAAACTACTGCCTTGTTCCGTTTCACAATCGCGATTTTATGGTTTACATTTGTAGAACTGCTACATCTATCTCCAAGAATCAATTGTGGCATCTTTCCAAAACTGTTAATGCCAATAGGTTGTATCGTACATTTTCCATTTCGGTAGCAAAGAAATAGCCTTCTTGTGCTCACTTTATCTAGGCGTAAATTAATATATTTACCATATAAATTAATAAAATTAATAACAAATCCAGTGGACAACATAGTAAACGACTGATTTTTATGGACCTTGATGTAAGGAACATGGATCAGGAGAAGATCGCCTTTGTCTTCTATATCGGTGATACACATTTTTAATAATTCATCACACCTACAGCCGCTAGCAATTGCGACAACAGCCACAAGCCACAAAATATGCAAAGTTTACTACTTTATTGACATACGTCAAAATGTATACGTACTTTTATTAATAAAAACGTGTCATCAGACCCGTTAAGAAGAAACTTATCGATTTCATCTCTTGAAAAAATCAATGATTTTTTTGTTTTGTACTCAACATGTTGTTACGGTCAGTTGTTAGAAAAGTATGCCCCTCAGTGGAGAGTAGGGTGTGGGTTAGGAAGATCAACTTTATTCCTAGAACTTATAGAAAGTAAATTAAAAAGTAGGGCGCCAGGTTCAAGTAACGCTGTAGAGAAGAATCTGACCCAGAACCAAAGGTCAGCAGTTAACTGTCCGCAGCAGAATATACAGTAAAAGAGAACAAATCACGAAAGAATTCGACATAAAGTCAGAAAAACCTTCACATCAAATTTATTCACCCCAATACACAAACGAATTGTGATAGGTTACAATATTCACTAGACACAGATATATTACGAATACACGAGCTAAAACGGGTAACGTACAGTATTAAACATTTAGGTAACACAAAAATGACTAGACAGAATTTCAAGTTAAAGTAAAGAGAATTACCCAAATATTTACCACTGCTACGCCACTGTCTCGTATATGTTGCGTAAAATTTGTTGCGAGGTTTTGAAAACTCATTCGAAGTCTACTAGTCAAGTGAAAAGGTCAGAAGAACTAGGTGCCGATGCGACAGACGCACAGAAAGATGAATTTGATGTTAAAATTAAAACGTGGGACAAAGCTGACCGGTTCGCAAGTCAAATACTTGTCAAGACGTTTTAACCAAAAATTATGGCCTTCAAATTATGTGGAAGGTTTTAAACGAAAAGAATATAAGTAAAGATTTGGTGAATGTAATTAAGAAACGAATAGTAGAATAAGAGTGAAAGAAAATTTGGGTGTGCTTTTTGGACGAATAAGAGATTAAAACAAGGATGTCCACTAACCCCGGCCCTATTTTTAACATACATTGGTGATTTGGAAAATGAGTTAAAAAGGAATCAAAGTGGTCAAATGGCAATGGCAAGAATAAAGATATGTTTACTAGCGTATGCAGATGATGTAGTGGTGATAGCATTAAAAAGAAATGTCAGAAGTAATGAGGGTAGTAAAGGTACCTAGAAAGAAATAAGCTGATGGCTAATGTAAGTACCTGCTTAATGTGTCAAATTGAAAACAATGTAGTTTCAAAAAAGAAGAGAAACAAGAAAAAGTTGGTTGTGGGAAGATAAAAAGATAGAATGTGTGGATTTGGGTTATAAAATTAGATACAATTATAAAGTGTGGGGATTGGGAGAAAAATATAAATAAATACATTATTTAAATGCGTGAATATATAAGGTTTCGGTAATTCAGGAGTTTATATTTTCTGGAGGAACAGAAAAAAATCTAAGCATCACCAAATATTTCTATAACATTATATAAATATAATTATAATATGTGTCTGTTGGAAATCTATGTTAAATATTTTTACGTGCAGATCCATATCTATGAAATATTTGATATACCGTTATTTATAGTATTTACACAAATTGTGAAATAAATATTTATGTATGATTATTTAAAAATATTTACTCTACAGCTTTTAAAAAATGAATGCACCTAGTTTTAAGTTGTGTTTGTGTTTTAACCATTTTGGATCTTAGTAAAGCGAATAATATTAAGTAAAAATGCTGGAGCAGGTCAAATAATAAGTGTGTTTTTGTTTTCAATTTTTATGTCAAATTTTGCATCATAGGTGCATCTAACTCAAATAAATGCAAGTAGGATATGCTAAACACCACGTAGTTAGCGCTTTTTTGTTCTTTGGTGTGTTGAGCAGTTGGCCGCTTTATTTTCATGTTTTGAGATAGGAAGTAGCATATTTGTTTACAGTAACAAAAAGCTTTGGCTACGTAATACCGGTCGTGATTGTAAATTTTTTCGTTTCCCAAGAAGGTTGTGACCTTCTGGTCGTTTCTAAGTTGATTTTTGGGTATATTTGCGGTTATCGTTGGTTAATAGATAAAGTTAAGGCGTTTGTCTGCGTTTAAATTGAATAAAATGCATTTTTTTTGTCGTATAAAAATTTCACCGCTTTTGCGCGAAGTCTAAGGTTTTTTGCGCTTCTTTAATTTAATTACATCGTTAGTTTTGAGTTTTAAGTGCCGTATGTTTTTGCCTTTCTGTAGCAGTTTTTACTTTTATTCTAACTTATCAGGTTTCTATGATATGGCCGTTTTTCTAAAAATTTCAAGCACAAAATGATATTACATTAATTTTCAATTACAATCTTTTGAGTGAATTTTATCAGCGGTCCGTGCATTATTGACATGCCAAGATTCGACATTCAAGTAGAGGTTGCGCGGTTGTTGAGTCATCTTATCGAACGACTGAAAATTCTCGTTCAGTTGTCGAACGTTTGAGTCCGATGAAGTAAATTACTAAGTATGCTTAGGCATGTTTCGCTCAGCGCGGTTATTTCTACAAGTTTACATTCATCGTAACGTACAAGTATTGTTTTAGTGTTAGGGTATCTACCCAAAAGTTTGCTTAAATTGCAGTTTCTATTAACGCAAAATTTAGTTCGACAAGCACCCAGGTGCCACTTTCCTAGAAAGAATTTTGTACGATCTCTTTGACATACATTTTAGGCGTATAATATCTTAAAAAGAATTTTGTACAATGGCCTTTAAGCTGTTGTAGTATTAAAAAGAATGTTACGAAAAGAGTCCTTCTAAGGATCCTTCTCCTCACGTATTGGGCTTCTTCATAGAGCTGGTGCTCATTGACTCCTCCCATTTTCATCTGGGGGCGTGTATCTTGACCTGGGGGCTTGCCGTATGCCGCATCTTCAGAGGAATCAGCAGGGGCGCGCCTAGCTAAGGTATGAGAACTGTAATATTTATCCAGTGACGCGGATATTTTTAAATGGATTGAATTCTTGAACTAAAAAACCAGAGTTGATTTATTTTTGTGTACGGTCAGTAACGGAAATGATAACAAATAAGAATTGTGACGAGTTAAATCCGGTAATGCGGTTGTAATTTAAGATTAATTACTTTTGTAAATAAATTCTTGCCACGTGGTAATAAGTAAATGATGTAGGATTTTTTTTTATTTTGTTAACGTTTCAAGTCTCTCGGAATATTTTGTGAAATATTCTTTGTAATGTATGTAGGTCGCGATATTTTTTTGTGTTTGCTATTTTTTTTATAATTAGGTATCCCGGCGTTGTTATCGTCGGACTTATTGTATCTGTGTATTTTCTTTATGAACTGTGTGTGAATATACTTTGTTTCTTGTTCAAGTCCGGTTTATTATTTACTTAACTTTTATGTTCCTGTGTACATGTTCTCTACAGGTAGCTGCGGCGTGCGCTTGGCGGACCTCTGAGGCGGTGTACGAGCAGGTGCCCCAAACTCCTCTGGTAGGTAAAGCCTCAAGGAGTTTTTTTTTCTCCCCCTTTTAAAATTCTTGCCTGGCGTCCATAAACAACTCTAATATCTACAAAATTTATTTGAGAACCTGAGTTCTAAGCACTCCAAATGGAAATTCATCGAGCAACTTAACGAATCACGACCCGTCTCGCCTGAGCTAATTACCCCTTTCATTTGTGTTACGTTTTGCATGTAACAAGGTAACAGCTTCTGGACACTTATTCCAATGGAAGGTTATCAGGATAACGTACAAACAACCAGGTCTAGTATACACTGTGTCCAAGATAAGGATTCTCACTATGAGGATATAATGATAATAGATACTTCAATTAAAGGAAAAAAGTTGTGTAAGTCGGTGACCAATAAAATGACATAAAAAATTGATGGTATGTTTTTTTGTTTTTGAGATATTTAAAAAAAATGGAATTTTTGTAATTTCTATTTTGTTTTTTCTATCGTTATTATAAATGCTAGAGCAAAAATACAAACACTTCGTCATGGCAACTTGAACATGGCATAGTCAGTTTTTCAATCGAACGTTTTGTATTTCTATTATTATTTCCGAGATTACCATAGTGAGAGTCCTTATCTTGGAGACAGTGTATATTGGCGACGTTTTGCAACACGAGTTGTGGGTTCTTTCTTGGACCAGTGCCAGATCAGATTGTTTTTATACTATGGGTTGGTTTTATTAAAATTATGAAAGTTTTTTTGATTTTTAATGTTGCATTTATTAATTACTATATGTAGGCAGAAAAAAAGTTTTTGTTAAAATTTTAATTAAATATATGGAGAAGCAGAGGATTTTCTTTTGTTTATTTACTATGGTTTTATATAACTACCCCAAAGCTCAATAGAACTGATGACAATTTTTCAGATATGACGTACCAAAATTGTCAATTGGGACATATGAGTCAATTTCTAAAAGCAAGGGCTACCAAATTATAGTGTTTTAAAAAATAAAACTTTAGATCTTAGTTCTAAGCATGACCATGTACGACAAACGTAAAATACAATAAAAAATAAGATTTTAAAAAATTTCGCATATTAAGGGTGCTATCAAGAAAAAAGATGTTCAATAAACTTGGGTTTTTTGTGTATCTCCAAAACCAACTGGAAAATTTTAAATTTGCTTAGGTTATTTCACTCGTCTTCAAAATACGCAACTTTTATCTGATCAAACCGACTTGTGTCTATCAAGTTTAACATGATTTTAACAGGCCGTTTTGGGCATTAAAATTCGGTTTTTAGTAGTTTTCCATTTCCAAAGAAAAATTGAAGAGTAAGTTCTAATTATTTACTTTTTCTACGTCCCTGCTTTTCCGCCGCTCCTGTCTGTACAAGATGGTCTACGTAAGATGCCCTACTAAGGTAGTACGAATTCCAGATTCTACGAAGAATTGTAAGACTCTTTTGTTATTACATGTTTAAAAAAAACTATATTTTTTTAATTATTACCATTTAAAGAAAAAAATTGAAAAAATATGGATTTTTTGAATTTATTAAAAAAGTAACTTGTCATTAATTAAATTGCTTGAAAATTTGTGTAGTTATTAGTAGTAACCTACTCTATTTCGATGCAGCTTCATTTTTCGGAAATTTTATAAAAGGTGTAAAAAACAAATGTCCAAAATTTCCACATTTCGATCACATTAAACTTGCTAATTCTTAATGGAACACCCAGTTCTTTTTATGGCCGGATTCTCCATTTGATTCTCTATCAAATGGTATATGTATGTTATATACCTAAAACTAACAGATATTTCATAATCACGTTATTTCTAAATCAACAACATTTCACTGGCATTTCTATAAAAAAATCGTTGTAATAACTAAATTATATTTGAACAACAATGATTGTGTTAACTTAATTATAATTCATTTTCAACATATCCATCTCTTTTTTAGCAACACAAATAGTATATCTTTGTTGAAGATTTTTAACTGAGTTTGAAACAGCATTGGTCTGATTCGTAGTAATAATCGCTTCTCGAATTTTATTTTTTAGGTCCTTAATATTATTGGAACGATTTTTATATACAATAGACTTGAGATGTCCCCATAGAAAGAAATCCAGTGGTGTCAAGTCAGGACTTTGAGGAGGCCAATCTATTGTTCCACCTCTTCCAATAAAGATTGGGAAATTTGCATTTAACCAATCCAAAACAGTCTTGGTAGTGTGGTAGGAGCGCTGTCTTGTTGAATCACCAATCCTTCACGCAGATCTTCTGGTAAATTAGCAATACGAGGTTGAATTTCATTGATCAGGAGCTCCAAATATCTCTGGCCGTTTAAATTTCGCTGATAGAATATTGGGTCAATAATTCTATCTTTTAGAATTCAGCACCACACATTTACACTTTGATGTTCCTGCTTTTTGATAGGTTTTATTTTATGTTCGTTAAATGTGGAGTAATAATGTGTATTTTTTCTGTTAAACATTCCGCTTGTGCGGAAGGTAGATTCATCGGTGAATAAAAGTTTTTCGAAAATGCCATTTTTTAAATGTCTCTCTAACAGCTCCATGCAATAAACTTCCCTGTTTATGAAATCATTCTCAGAAGATTCCTGAACGGGGAGAAATTTATAGCTATGGTATTCATGAATATTCCTTGTATACTGGATTTGCTAATTTCTATATCGCGGTCTCCATCGCTTTAAGAATTTTCATTATTTTCTTAGTAATACAGAAGAACTTGCAACTGATTTTCCTCATTAAGAACTGGTTTTGCTCTAGCTCTTTTGTTGTTGATTGCGAAACTGCCCTGTAGATTATGATTTTTTACATGGCACACGTCTGCTTAGATAAAGTCCTCTGTATTCTCTAAGAGCTAGTTCAGGGCTATGTTGTTACGAATGTAGCATTTATATAGCTTCGGGCGTTCTTCAATAGAATATTTCATACTTATTGACTCAGAGATTCAAAAAATCTTTACTTACTAAACTTATTTACTTGATTACTTCAAAGCAAGAACACGTGATTATGCAATATCTGTTAGTTTTAGGTACATATAACATGCATATACTATTTGATAGAGAATCAAATGGTAAATCCGACCATAAAAAGAAATACTGGGTGTTTTATTAAGGATTATCGAGTTTAATGCGATCGAAATGTGAAAAATTTGGACATTTGTTTTTCGCACCTTTTATAAAATTTCCAAAAAACGAAGCTGCATCGAAATAGAGTAGGTTACTATTAATAACCACCCAAATTTTCAAAAAATTGTATTAATGACAAGTTACTTTTTTAATAAATTCAAGAAATCTATATTTTTCAATTTTTTCTTTAAAAAAAAAAAAAAAAAAAAAAGGACTGAGGGCGAAAAACATTAACATTGAAAAACTTGCATAACTTTTAAACCGCTAAATAAATTTTCAAAAAAAATTTAGTTTTGGATAGGTTATTTATTATATAAAAATTAAGAAAAAACAAAAATCAATCAGACTTATCGTCATAAAAATTTTGAGCTTGTCGGGAATGGTCTCCATCATGGCTTTTATGGTGGTGCTCGACACTTTCTTGGTCGCTACGGTCCACATTTTTCTAAAACTTTCAATCGATTTTGTAGCCTTTTTGTCTGCTTCAAGCTTCTTTTCACCAAAGCCCAGTACCGCTCGATTGGACGAAGCTCAGGGCAATTTGGTGGGTTAGCCTCCCTGGGTACAAAATCGACATGATTCTCTTCGTACCATTTTTTTTGTCTGCTTACTGTAATGGCACGAAGCTAAATCCGGCCAAAAAATGTGGATACCTTATGTTTACTCAGAAAAGGCCGCAATCTTTTTGGAGACACTCCTTCGTGTAAATATCGGAGTTAATTGTTCCATTTGTTATGAAAGATTGGCTTCTTTCACCGCAGCTACAAATCGCCTGCCAAACGAGATATTTTTTGGAAACTTGGACTTTATTTTAGTTCTAAACTTCTTAGGAACATTTCCTCGTCCACAGGAAACATAAAACTCCTGACCAGGTAGTTGAGAAAAATCGGCGAGGACGTAAGTCTCATCGTCCATCACGCAACATTGACGTTTTTGGAAAAAATCTGCTCTCAACTTTCTGGCTCGTTTCTTGGCTTCAATGTTTTTCTCCGCATTACGATCTGGAGTTGTTTGAACTTTGTAGGACTTAAATCCACTCTTTTTTTTATTTTTCGAATTGTCTTTTCCGACAAGTCGACTTTTGCAGCTAATTTCCGGTTCGATATCAGCGGATTCTTAACCATCGCAGATATTGCCTTTTGCACCTTTTTTGGTGAATGAAAACCCTCTAGTCGTCCACTTCCTGGTTTCCGTGTTATGGTAAAGTCTTCCTTGTACCGCTTGATGACTTTTGCTGCCACTTGCCTGCAAACTTTTGCCTCCTTTGCAATGCGAACGACTGACCATTGTGGATTCTCAACAAATTTTTTAATGATTAATCTATGTACTTCCACTACTTTTGCCATTGTGAACACAATTTGACTCAAATAAAAATAAAAATTTGACGACATATTCTGACAACTATTTCAAAGCCTACTATATCAAAATTTTGTAAAAAAATTATATGGTATAAAAGTTATGCAAGTTTTTCAATGTTAATGTTTTTTCGCCCTCAGTCCTTACAAAAAAATTTTTTTGTTTTAAATTAAATTTAAAATTTTTTTTTATTAATTTTAATTTTGTTGTCATATAAAGTAAATGACTTATAATAATATTTAGTAAACAAAAGAAATAAAAAATTAGGATTGTATTTAATTAAAAAATTAAATTGTTAGTTTGTTTTTTTATAGAAAAAAAAAAATTAATGAAGAATTATTATTTTTTATTAAAAAATAAAAATATAAAATTTTTTTTTTTTTTTATAAAATTTTGAAAAAATTTTTAAATTTTTTTAATTTTGAAGCAACTAATACCAAAAGATTTGCATGAACAATACATCACAGAACATCATAAACTACAGGGTACTTTACTTTACAGTACTATTTAAAAGTTAGACGTGTTGGCTTCTGTGTTTAGATCATCCTGTAAGAATTATCGATTAGGTGTACGTCAAGGATTAATTTGCAAAACATTCTTGTTTACTGGTTACAATTTCAACTCAGTAGCTGTAATAATAACAAAATATCGTTATTTCTTGAGAACTTGAAATTTAGATAAAACATGAAAATATTTCAATAATATATAAATAATTTACGCTTTAAGCAATTCAATATTATTTATTTATTTATTAATTATTTACTAGTTTCAACACAATAATTTTGAGTTCAAACTTTTTTTATTATTAATTTTAGGAAAAAACTTATTCTTCATAAAAAGTTCGGCATGTTCTAAAATCAAAAATACAGTCATCAAATATCAAATTACAAGGTTTGTCAAAAAATATGATATTTATTGAACATTTTTGAAAAATAAAAGTTCAACACCCTGTAGAAATAAAAGGACTCACAGCATCGTAAAAGTATATTATAATATTTTAGTCAAATTATCAAGTTGCATAACATACCAAAAATGGTTATCATGTGTTTCGCAATCACAAGAGATAAATGTTCATTCAAAATAGAAATATTATTAAAAATAAAATAACCTTAATTTTAAATGTAAATGGATGTAATTGCATATTTGAACGTAGTTTTTTATTGCTGATCAACTTTTTTATAACATTTTTCGATATTGTTAAATTTAAAAGTACTTTCCTCTTGAGTAAAATTCATATTTTTGACAAACCTCGTATACGACTAAAAAAATTTGATATTTGATGACTGTATTTTAGATTTTAAAACATGCAGAACTTTTTACAAAAAATAACTTTTTTTTCCTAAAATTAATAATAAAAAAGTTTTTCATATGATTCCAACTTAGGGGACATATTGTATATATATATATTTACAGGGTGTTTCTAAATTGATGCGAAATATTTAACAGGGTAATCAAAAATTAAAGAGGGACTTTCATATAAAGTTTTGTTCAAAACCACTTTCCCTCCAAGTTACAGCTCCTTATAGTTAGAGGGAAAAAACAGCTTTTATTTAATATGTCCACTATGGAAGAAGTTAGAAGAATGACAATAAAACTGTTTATCATTATGACATTATTTGACACCGGCCTACTTCATGTTTTTAAACAAACCCCTCTGAATGTATGCGAAAAAGGAATGAGTGATGTTTTATTTTTTTTGTGATCAAACTAAGAACTTTACGAGAATCCGTCTTTTGAATAAATTTTTAAAGTAGGAAAATGTAAACGCATTAAAAGTTTTGAGGCAAAATATTATATAAATAAATATTGTATAAACTTTGCAGAGTTACAGAAACCGCCAAAAAATGTCACTTTAGTAGCATCAATTATCTGCCAAATTTCATTCTTCTAACTTTTCCCATAGTGGACATATTAAATAAAAACTGTTTTTTCCCCTTAACGTTAAGGGGCTGTAACTTGGAGGAAAGTGGTTTTGAACAAAACTTTATATAAAGTCCCCCTTAATTTTTCTGAAAAATTACTTTGTTGAATATTTCGCATCAATTTAGAAACACCTTGTATATAAATATTCAATATTTTAATAATGGATCCTATATTCATACATTTCAATAATGGTTTATTTTAGGTAGGTACCGACAGCATATGATACACAAATTTTAAAATGAAATAAAAATACTAGTTTCTATTTAAAATAAGAAAAATGGACCTAAATAACCGGAAGTTTCAAATTCATGGTATTATTATATTTGAACTTAACGTTCTTCGAAACTACTACTGGTGTAATTTTAAAACTGTAATAGAATTTTGTATTCTAATCGAAACCCTTCGTGTTACACCCTGTATATTATTTTCTACATCGTAATGTGATAAAATTTGTATCGCAGTTTTTATTCAAACATTTCATGATCATATTTATTTTTCTATGATTGAAGCTTTCAATTGTTTCATAAAAATTAAGATAATGAACAACAAAAAAATTGCAATTTATCACTAAAAATTATCATTTGATTTCGAATCATTCCATTTTGACAAATTTTACAATAACTAAACTATTCTAAACACACACTTTATTACGCTAATGAACAATTGAATAAACTACTCAGAGAAATCAAACAATAATTAAACGTACCATCTCGAAAGTAAATATCTATTTTTTAGACACAATTAAATTTTCAAAAAAAAAAGTTGTATGCAATAAAGCTTAATTGATTGTCTTGCAAATAGATTAAAACATATTCTAGTTCTGTTCAAATTGAGAGAATGCGTTGCAATTACCTTTCAACAGGTAAATTAGTGAACTATTGTAGCTTTACAAATCGTTGCAATTAATTTAGTGCAATTTTAAATTCAGTTACAATAGCGTGTGTTTTTTTTATTTTCGCTGAAACGTTTTGAATGAATTTCTTTGTTGCGTGACCACAGAAGTGCACACGTGCAGATATTTAATTAACCGCTTGTGCATATTAAATTTGCATAATTTCTAATTATAAAGCTTTTTTTAATATAGCTTTGTTATTGATAGTATATTTTATATAGTGCATTTACTTTATGTTATGTTTATTTTATCTTTAATAGAATATCGAAACATTATCCAGATATCATTTCGAGCCCTGATCTAACATCAGATCAAACACAAATAATTGCAACAATTAACGCAAACATCATACACAAAGAACTACTATTAAAATTACACAACTACAAAACCAACTGAGTATGCTCCTGCAAAAAAGTATAGATTTGAAAGTTAGCTTAAAGGATCCACAGAGACTAGACGACACAGTCAACAATTTAAATGCAGTGCTAAAACCAGCAGCTCAACAAGCTACTGTTCCCATAGTACGCAGAAGTCAAACAACTAGTTGCTCAAAAAAGAAGAACCAGAGCTTTATGGCTAAACACTCTCCACCCTTCTTATAAATGAAAACTCCACAATTTAAGCAATATAATAGAGGAAATTTGAGAAAAATATTGAGGACAGAAAGGGTAACAAACTGGTATACAAATGTTGCAAAAGGATAGAGGAGTAAAGAGTAAACTACGGGGTGGAGAACAGAAAGACATATTATAAAAAGGAGAAAATAAGAATGTTAAGACGAGAAGGAAGAAAGGTGGAAAAAATGTACTATTAAGAGATAAGAATAGCCAGAGATAGGAAATAAGAAAAGAAAAGAAGATATAGCAACATATATTAAAATTTAATAGTTGATGGAGTTCCAAGGCACCTAATGGAGGGAAAAGTATTAAGGATTTAAGAAGACGATAGCAAGATTTAGAATAGGAAAATAAGCTAAGGAGAACAAATAATGGAGAAGAGAAAGAAATATTGTGCCGAATGTGCTGGGAAGGGTGAAAAAAATATAAAATATTTAACGGAAAAATGCAGGGAGCTAAAAGGGAAAAAAAAGAAGGAGAAGGATACTAAACTATTATTGTCATGCAATGGCTGTGCTGTTATATTATATGTTCTTATTTACCTTCTAAGTTTACACACTTAATTAATATTATTACATATGAATATTAAGGTGGGTAAGGTTTGGTATGTTTAAGTTTTAGTTGTTTTCTTAACAAACTTTGAAGCAAACGTTTTGTTAAATCGAATGAATTCACACGGTTTTGTCAGAATACTATACTAGTTTATACTGATCTTCTGGAACACCACACATAACACTTACATCACAATATAATATTTAAAACGTACCATACAAATAAATTAGTAAACTACTCGGGGAAAAGGAAGAAGGAGCAGATTGGATGAAAGTGGGAGTGGAAAGAAGAAGATGGTTAGAGAAAAAGAAGAAAAAATAATAGCTTGAGTATTTGTTTAGTTTGATGTAAACCGAATTATGTTTCAATTTAAAAAAGACAAGTAAAGTTTGCTTATATAAAAGCTATGTGACAAATAAAATAGACATGACAATACAATTTGGATACCCGTCAAATCTTCCCTACAAGTTAAAACCACATCTCAACTTATACAAAAAACTACTTTTAGCTTTTAGTTGGGCTATAAACGGCAAGGAAAAAGTCACACAAAGTCGCCATAGACGACCCAGTATCGTAAACCCATCTGACTCTAAAAAGAACAGACATCATACCCGAAATTAAGCGACTAAACTTTAAAAAATCAGCTGGATTTGATCAAATCTTACCCAGAATGAAGAGAAAAGTCTCAAAAAAAGGAATTGTACTACTTACTTACATATCTACTGGGGGTTCAGTACCAGCCAACAGAATTTAAAAAAACAGAAATAATTCTTATACTTAAACCGGGAAAGATCGTGTTTATGTATCATCATATGGCCCTATAAGCTTGTTATCTGTGGTTTCCAATCTCCTTAATATACTATTACTATAAATGCTTGATCTGATTCCAGAGAAACAACATAGATCCTAGACTTCCAATTTGGTTTTTGTAGGTCCCACTCCACAATCCACAATCTACAGGATAATAAAAAATAAACATTACCTTAGAAGACATAACATACTGTGCAGCCTTCCTGCTTGACGTTAACCAAGCCTTTAATAAGGTCTGGCACAAAAGCTCATAAACAAACTACAAACAATACTACCACTTTAGTTCCATAAACTATTAGAATCCTACTTAACCAACCTGAAATTTAAAACGCGAATCAAGATGAAGTCTCAGAGCTGTATTAAATGTTTTCAGGAGTTTTCCAAAAGAAGGGTTTTATGATATTTCGTACATATATTATATACGTACCCACCACCCACAGCACAAGTATTGGTACTTTTGCCGACGACACTGTTATTTTGGCGAGTCATAAAATGTAAAATAGCATGAAAGTATGTCCAAATTCATTGTAATATTTTGGAAGATTGTCCCAAGTTATGGAAAACTAAACTAAATAAATCCTATTTAAGACATGTAACATTCACCATCACGATGAAGTACTTGGGAGTGTACTTAGACAATAAACTTACTTAGCGGAAACATATCAATAAGAAAAAGAAAGATATAAAATTAATAACTCTACTTGGACTAACAAACTATTGTTATACAAAATTATCATTAAATCCATCAATCAAAAATTTTAAGGGCAATTATCGATGTACCATAACACATAACCAGCCAGATGCTCTATGACAACTTAAACATTTTGCTGGGTGGTAAGTACAATATAGTTTTTTGACATCAAACCACGGAAAAGTGTTACATTTTAAGCTTTTGTAGTTTTAAGTTTATCAAATAAGTTGAATGCAAATATGTGTACTGAGTCTTATTGGATTATAATTTTGGTTAATAACGATTTCGGCGATCGCTCAATAGCGCATTTAAAAAGGATAAAAGAGTCTACCCTAATGCTTTCTTTGTTTACCAGGTAAGGAAACGTGCTTTTCGAAACAACTAAAATACCCTAAATTTAGTATAAGAAATCCCTGCAGTTTGCTGCAGTGTTACCAATTACAAGTTGTTGATTGCTGGTTGATTATTGATGTTTGGTTGACTCGTTTTATTCGTGTTATTTATTTATTATTCTTGCTTTTCTCGTTATTTTCCCAATTTTTTTACAGACAGTTTCAGATAACCCAAAATTGTGTGACGCCTTCCTAAAACTTGAACTGACATTCCGATTAGTTATTCAGCAATGTATGTGAGACTCAAATAATTTCAATTATTTTTATTTTATTTGACATAATAAATTTAAACTCAACAATTAATCAATAAAACTGAACACAATTGATAACCATTTAGTGAATACTTTGAACCATCTTAAGCACAAATAAAAATCAATACAATTTTTATATCAAACAAATGGAACTCGTAAACTGCAGCGTCTATTTTAACGAACAGAAAAACACCAACAAACTGCACCAAAAAACTATACTCGGACACGTGTTTCAATAGTTAAACTATCATCATCAGCAAACCGATGCTTTGGTGCAGTTTTTTAGAAACTTCCCGTTCGTTATAGTTTTTATAAAAAAATATGGGGTACGATAGTTCATTTGAGAAAATTAAGAATACTAATGGACAACACGGTATATTTTTTATAGTTTCAAAAGTGTTTTAAATGTATTATCGTATTTTTAAATCAAGAACTATATTTTTCAAGTTAATCTTTGATTATTCTTTATTCACAATCAATAATGAGTATTGTAGTAAATAAAAACGGCAAGTAAGTAGTGCGACATCTAGTGCTGCAACCTCGTTCTAACATAGCATGTCCGAATAGTAATCTATCAAAAAA
Source organism: Abscondita cerata (assembly GCA_030710515.1). Taxonomy (NCBI): domain Eukaryota; kingdom Metazoa; phylum Arthropoda; class Insecta; order Coleoptera; family Lampyridae; genus Abscondita; species Abscondita cerata. Next base: position 748,230 of record JALBCR010002322.1, on the reverse strand, counting down.
TTGCCTACAGATATGTAAAGAGTAAACAAAAAGGTCAATAGTTGAATCGTTTGGGCAGCCGCAATTAGTTTCATTGTTTCTAGGAGATATCATGCTGAATCTAAAAGATGGTAAAAAGTTTAGTTCTTTTTTGGAACCAAGTATGTAAATAAAAAAAAATGTATGAGAAATTGTCACTAACTTGGAAACAATTTTGGGAGGTTGCTATTATGACTCTGTTGTCGACTTACTTCAAATCATTAATTGGTTTTCCACTTATTTTTAGGGTTCCTGAATTTTTGTGTTACGCTTTTTACAAGCAACTTGCGAAACTCAAATCCATACACCTGCGAAGATCAGTTATTTACAAATTGGGAACTGAAGCTGGCCACATTGACGCTATGGATTGATTTTTTATAGCCTGGACTCGCGTTACAGATGCGTATAACATCGCAATACATACTTTTAAAATAGAAAACGGTAACCACACTATCTTTATTTAAAATCGTTTAATTTAAAAAGTTATACCAAAGAGTGTATAATTGAGGAAGAGAAGCAAAGTATTGGAATAAATAATAGTCGTATCTTGTGTGTTGCCTAGCAAAGAATTTATAATTTTAGAAGAACCGAAAGTTTGTGTAAAAAGAAACAGCTGCTATCAACCTGCTGTAAAAGAAAGATACAAACCTTACTTGTTATACGTACCTTAACAGTGTTGTCAGACCATCTACGATCAGACTGAAAGTATTTTCTATTTATATTTTTCTACCTGAAAAGGGATGACTACAGAACTTAAAATTTTAAAATCCGACTTCTTCACTATTCTTAAAAAAAACAGAATTAGTAAATTGATTTATGCAAAAAGATTTTATCCTGTCCGTGTACCTTTTGCAAGTTTTGAATTTAGAAAACAAAGAGAAAAGTAGGTACTCTTTTACTTTTTTACCAATTTTAAACCGTTTTAACTTCTTCATTGTATTTATTTATTGAATTTATTACAAAACGAACATTATCGTTGCAGATTCAACAAATGTAGGTATAATAATATGTAATCTCTCTTTATTTAGAGATTTTATACTTAAGATGAGATGACGTAATTCGGTCAAGTTTTCTCCTATTGTTTCATTTGAAGTCGAATTAACTTTTAGGTTTAACATGTCATAATTTCAAAAACGGACAATAAATTACAACCAACAGAGAAGAGAAGTTACAAATTTAACATGCGTTAAAGTTTATAACGCGTGATTCAAAAATTTCTCATCAAACTTTACCATGAAAGACAAAGCAAGATATAACAGGTGTATCTTAGCTTAGCTTGTGCACTTGTCAATTCTGACAGATTTAATTTCAACACATCCAGTTTTATGTATTTAGAGTAGACGTACGTGAATTTTTTCATGGTCCACTTTGATGAAAATTTTTTGAATCACGGGTTACTTTATTTATTGAAAATTCCAATAAATATTCCGACCATTTCTATTAAAAACTTTTAGGAAACCCTTGAGAATCGACAATATAAATAATAATGTACACTCATAAAATTTAAAACTTGGACACCACAATTTCTGTAAACAAAAGTTTGCATATTGTGAAGCGGGCTTAAGAGTATCATTTACAATTCTAACAGCAGGTAGTCTCAGCAGGGGTTATCTTATAGAAGGACTGTAGAATGAATCATTACACTAAGCACGTTTTAGAAAATAGGTAATTTACGTTGCTTACTTAATTTTTTTCTTTAAAGAATATATTTGAAGGTATCGCTAATTAAACACCATAGCTCGATTAATTATCGAATCAAAATTTTGTTTAGGAAATGTTTACAAAATAAAATTAGAAATAATTTTGATTTAAAAACGTCTACAAGCAATAACTTTTAAATTAAATCAAAAACTAAACATGGTTATTTGGGTTGACTGATTATTACTTATTTTTAAATAAATCTAACCTACTAATTATTGTAAGTTATTAAAAAAATCATTAAACTCTTTATTCATAATATTTAGTCCTTACAAAATGTATATTTTATGACGTTTCATTTTTTCTGTAGTTAATATAAAAAGTGAAAATAAAAACTAAGGCAATTCTTATTGTCAACGTATATATTTAGTTTTTGACAAGAATTTATTACATAATTATAATTAAGATACCAAGTTATAGTTTAAAATTAAATGAAAACGTTTTTTTAAATAAAGGTATTACTATATAAATAAATATAAGAAATCAATAATGGGTGTGACCTCCATTATTATTGATACATTCTTGGAGGCGTCTGCTCATTGACGCTATCAAGGTATCAATATAATTAATATTAATCGTTTCCCATGCGGTATCAATGGCTGCAATTAGTGCATTACGGTTTACTGGTATAAAATTTTACCCTTGTTGTCTTCGGATAACAGCAAGTATTCGAGCCCAAACATTTTCAATTTCGTCGCTAAAAATCACTCGATCCCAAAATTCCAAAGATTCGTTCACATATCGCCTTGCAAATTCCAGACGACGTCTCATATTTTCGTCACTGAGAACGTCTTTCGCAGCAGCATTATACTTCTTTATTCCCATCTCCTTTAATCTTTTTTGTGCAGTTATACGGCATCCGGGAAGATGTGTTTCTGCTATAGCCCTGGAGTATGTAGCAAATGGTTGTTCTGTTACGTAATGAAACAACTCGAGATCTTGAGCACGTGTAGATACTTTAGGTCTACCACTTTCGATGGCTCTTTTCAAAGTGTGTTCAAGATTCCATTTTACTCGGTAATGCCCTACGGTGCTTTTTGGTATATCTAACATACGTGAAATTTCACGCACGCTACGGTCCGCCGCTAATTCCGAAACAATCCGCGCTTTCAAATCAGCACCGAGATGAGGTGGCATTTTCACAACACTTGAAATTTTAAACTAAAATGGAATTTACATTTCTTACTTTATTTATTGGTTCACACTACCCTTCTCAAACAGTAGGTAATTGTTTATTTATTACATACTTCTAATGACCAATGTAACAACCCTTAGAGCAATATGACTCAAAGGAAGTAAATTAAACAAGCAAGGATATTCTATTGTTATTGAAACTTATTCATAAAGTAAAAGCCATTTCCTTATAATGCTAATGGACAGGATTTTCTTTTAAGTATTAAGATTACAATAGAGGACTTATAAACTTTCGAAAATATCTAATTATAAATATTTACACTGCAATTGCGCTTTTCCTTAATAATTTCTTAGCAATAACATACACGTTCTTGGTTTTAAGTTGTCATAAATTTGATATGATATAAATTTGTGTTTCTAATATTACATCACAAACTAATCTTTATTCGCCAAAAAATTGTTGCTTAAGTTGTAAAGCTTCGTACACACCTGAACAACAAACCGAGCAACAAACATAACAACGAACCGAAAGTCAAACAGAACGACAAACGATCTTTTATGATTTCCACAATCCGAACAACAAACGGAACGTTTGTGCTGTTTCCATAATTATTTTCAGTAGTTTTCAGTTCATATATATTTATTATTGAGAAGAGAAAATTGCGGAAAACAAAAGATAGTGCCAACCAAATTTTTACGCACAAAGAAGAGTAAAAATTATAATTTACTTCGCTTTTTTTATTTTGGAAATTTCCCGCCCAAATGATGCTAATAGGGACATCATTTTTTTCTTGCATTCTTAAACACTGATTAATTTAAAACATTTTTCTTCTGTCAACTCCATAATATTACCTAAAACACAACAAACCCACAAAAGGGAGGACAAAAATAAATAATTTAATTCTCCCGCATAAGTTTGTTCGCCGTTTTGTTTAGATTCGTCCAAACCTGCAAACGCATTCGCGCGCATTTTCTTTGATGTCGGAGAAAAAACCGACAAGTTGCGGGAACGCCGAAACCGTTCGTGGAACAATCAGGACTTGCGAATCTGTTCTAAAATTCGTACGTAGCACCGTCCAAATTAATGTTCCGATTGCCGTTCGGTTCGTTGGTCTGTTTGTTCCTCGGTTTGTTGTTCAGGTGTGTACGAAGCTTTACAATAAGCATATTAATAACTATATCTTATGAAAGGAGAGTTATGTAACTATAATTAACGACTTAACGTTACGTTAGTAGATTCCATTTACTATTTACACATATTTTCTTGGAACATTCGATAATTAACTATCGGGATATGATGACCTATACTTCGCAGGTTGTGCGCAACTGGATACAAGCAAATAACTTGGAGCTGTTACCCTGGCCAGCAAAAGCCCAGATTTTAACATTATCGAAAATGTTTGGGCTCGAATACTTGCTGTTATCCGAAGACAACAAGGGCCAAATTTTATACCAGTAAACCGTAATGCACTAATTGCAGCCATTGATACCGCATGGGAAACGATTAATATTAGTTATATTGATACCTTGATAGCGTCAATGAGCAGACGCCTCCAAGAATGTATCAATAATAATGGAGGTCACACCCATTATTGATTTCTTATATTTATTTATATAGTGATACCTTTATTTAAAACAAAAAAGTTTTCATTTAATTTTAAACTATAACTTGGTATCTTAATTATAATTATGTAATAAATTCTTGTCAAAAAACTAAATATATACGTTGACAATAAGAATTGCTTTAGTTTTTATTTTCACTTTTATATTAACTACAGAAAAAATGAAACGTCATAAAATATACATTTTGTGTTTAATTAGCAATACTTTCAAATATATTCTTTAAAGAAAAAATTAAGTAAGCAACGTAAATTACTTATTTTCTAGAACATGCTTAGTGTAATGATTCATTCTGGAGTCCTTCTATAAGATAACTCCTGTTGAGACTACCTGCTGTTAGAATTGTAAATGATACCCTTAAGCCCGCTTCACAATGTGCAAACTTTTGTTTACAGAAATTGTGGTGCCCAAGTTTTAAATTTCATGAGTGTACATATTAAATACATAAACACTATTTTTTTTACATTATAATGAAATATTTTTTTTTAATTTTTAATCATACTTAAAGGCTGTTCTCTCAGGGGGCTATAAAGTTTATGTAAATTTATCTCGCTTATTTTTAGAAATTTTTTCCTAATTTTGCACAAACATATAGCTAACATTATTATTTATGTCGTGCAGGAGCTATTTTTTTTTAATTTTTGTTTTCGTTGTATTTAAATTAATTAAAACGTAAAATAACAGAAAAATTGATTTCCTTATAAGCCCAAATTTCGACTCCTGCGCGACATAGATAATAATTTTCTGACAACCCTACTTTTTTTTTTAATTTTTACTTAAAAATCAATGAGAAAAATTAACATTAAGTAAACGATAAATATTGAAAACTCTTGGAGAATTGTGAAATGAATGTACTCGCGACCGAATTTTTCTGAGCCCAACACGCCAGACTCGGAAGCTGATTAATATTAATAGATAAATAATATATTGTTGAATTGTTGATGTCAATTTTTTTTGTACATGACGTGCATTTTAACAGTTTTAGAAACAGAAAAAACAACAAATAGCTATTTATGTAACAAGAAATAAAAATAGTGAACCGCCTACTAGAAATCTGAAATTGTCCCGAGTGATAGAACAGCCTTAAAGAACGCAAAAGCGTGCATAAACAAAACGTTGTATCCACGGAATCCAGAAAATCATGCAATAATCCCAACAAATTACTGAACAGGACATGAGTACCTGTCTATAAATCACAAGAATCTTTTGTTGTGACATTTTCTTAATACCAAAACAATTAACACCCCTGGACGCTAGAATCGGAGAGTTTTATGACTCTGTCTCAAAAGCGTACACCGAACTCTAACTTGGCCTTAACTTGCAAACACCTAATATGTATGTGGGTTAGAAGATTTTAAAGTACACATATTCCTTTATTATGTAAAATTAAGTGACAACCGGTTTCAACAAGAGGTCAAATTATTAGGAACTATATAAGAAGTAGGTATAAATGTGTACAAAATATGAATAGCATAATTCTCGAAACGAGTAAGAATTTTCTAAAAATATTTTCGAATCCTGTGTGGGATCGAAAATACGAATCTGTTGAATTTTTTCGAATTACGAAGAATGGTTAAGGCAAAAATTACGTAGAAAAAACCGAAAAAAATCAACCCCCAACTATTAGTAATTAGAAAATAGTAAACGGCTTTTTACAATAGAAACAATTTTATGAATTCTACCTAAGTTATTTAAAGCGCGGTCATGTTGTGAATGAAACAACCAAATTCGACAGCAAACAAAAGTAACAATATTGTTTTGTAAAATTGCAATATAATACACTGCTAAATAAACAAACGGTACCAAACAAAACGGTCTCCTTTCGAACAGGTAGTGATTATGTGGCAACTCTGTGTCTACTACAACAAAGAAATTTGTTGAAAACGGTTCAATTCTAGAATGAATTAGTTTGGTTAGTGGGATACTAGGGAGCCGATACTAGCGCCCCAAAGCGGCCGACTAACTTTGAGGTATACGATTTTTAAAACGGACATTGCTTCTCTTCCCTAATTATATACTTTTTGGTTATACAATAAACACCGTTGTAATTTACATTTTAACGAACATCCGCTAGATGGCGATGACAATTTTATGCACCGTCATCTTTTCCCCCAATGTTTCGTTTAACTATGCAAAACGTTGACGATATAATACTCATAGGAATTACTTTTGAGGAGCATCTTTACAATACAGAGGAAGTATTCTAAAGGCTGATAGAGAACGGTCTACTATTGCAAGAAGAAAACAGCTCTTTTGCCAAAATAAAGTTAAATAGCAAGGTCATTTGGTTACTAAATCCGAAGAATATGTTCTCTTCGTACAACTTTAAAATAATGTTTTGGTTAGGGCTTTGACGTTTAGTTCCATCTTAGTTTGTCCTGGTTTCATGTTCAATTTATTCTACAATAGATACCAGGCTAGGAGCAATGCGTACACAGATACAAAACCAAGAATAACGGGTGATTGCGTACATAAATAGAGCTATCAAAACCGCCGAAAAAACTATGCCACTGTGGAGCTCGAATGCTTAACAGTCGTCTAGGGAATCAATAAATTGAAGAGTTACCTGGAAAGCTCACTGTCATCAGCAATCATCACAGTTTGAAATGGCTCTAAATCTTGGTAAATTAATTCTCTTAATTAACTTAGTGGATGATGAAGTCACAGAAGTACGACTTTAAAACCGAGTTTTGCAGTGGCTTACAGAATCAAATTGCCAATTCTCTATTATGTATGTTTGAAGAAGAGGGTGTTTCGTGACCGAAGTAGCCAGGGTTCAACCACCGAAAATGTCTGCCGTTTTTTTATCCAGTTATTCCGGATAACATTAAAAAGGGCCAATGTTTTCCGTCATTTTTTTAATTCATCTACTACCATTACAAAATATTTTCTTGCCCAATGGAAGCTCTATTAAAAAGATATAAGTATTTAATGCGATGATCAACCCAAAACCTGACATTTAGGAATGGCCCAAATATATCAACAATATTACTGACCAGCTATTTTACACTTTACAAAAACTGAGGGCTCCTAAAAATTAAAAACACCGACCTGATATGTTCTTTTCCCGCTCCACTCGTAGACACACTTATGTACGGATCTTTCAAATTGCTTCTCAAGATAGGTAGAAATTTTACATGTTTGTAAAGCCACCGGAAAGGTGGTCACAAAATCGTTTAAAGAAAGTATTTTATTTTTGTTTGAGATACCGTTGTATCTGACAATAAAACTCCGTATCTAAATAAATTGTATAGGGAAACTCTCTGAGACTTTGGGATTGAACATGATCTGATTCCACTATATTCCCCGCAAAATAACCAGTTGCAACGGTCAAACTAGATGATTGGTGCTTTGATAACGCAGAAAATCGTCAAATGTCTTGCTCCTGCAATAAATAAATAACACAGCTTCACAAGCCAAACCCAAATTGACTGTCCTGAAGATCTAAAGTGGATAAGAAACAGCACACGCGTCTCAAAAGTTTAAAATTTTAGTTGATTTAGCCCGCCATTATTTTTCCACGGCATTTGATACATACCGAAATTACTATAATTTTCGTAAAAACCGTACAAACCAAAAAAAGACATTTCCTTTTTGACACCGTCAAGGGTTTTTTCATCGAAATACTCTGGCTCATACCTCATCAAAAAAATTTTTTTTCTAGAACCGAACACTTCTTCTTTATCTCAGCCCAGCCATTAATTCCCAGCCAAATAGAGGAGGTATGTACCGAAACGTCGCTAGATTAGATGGCAATGACGAAATCTTGTTTTCCCCTGCTTAGTTCTACTAATAATAAAATAATAAAATTTGTTTAAGGACGTGAATAAATTTATGGATGTTTTTATGTAAAGAATGGATAGCAAATTTGACGATATGAAAAAAAATTTTATTACATGGAAAAGAAAAATGAAGAAAATTTTAATAGAGTTTGGAATGATAAACAACAACTTAGGGAAGATTTAAAAACAGCCATTGAAGAGGTACAAAAATTAGATAAAGATATGAGTAAATTTAAAATTATCACGGAGCACAGATTGGACAACATGGAGATGATAAAAGAATAGGTGAAATAAACACCTAGTATTACCACTAATAAAGTTCGAACCTTCGAGAATCTGTACAGACCCTAGAAAAGTTTAAGACTTACACATTAAGGAAAAGAGTTAGAAGAATCCTAAAAGAGCTGTCGATAAATATGATTTGAAAATAATAACAAAAGACAGTAAAATTGAAGTTGAACAAGAAACCAATTTTATGAAGTAAACCGAGATTAAACAACCCTGCAAACAAAGTTACATTTTTTTTTACGTATAATTTTTGTATCTTTTTAACGTAAGGACGTTATATTAATACGTAATTTTACGTACTATTCACGTTGAAATGTCTCATATCTAGGACGTCTTTAATTTTGTAATTAGACGTAATTAAAATACGTTTTTAAATACGTTGTAGGAAAACGTTTTAGAAACGATATAGAATATACAGAGTGGAACAAAAGTCTGGAAACGCTCAATTATCTCACAAATGGGTAGTACGAATTGTACAACATGTACAACATTTTGGATAAGTATATTTTGGGATACGAAAATTCCAAATTTGATATTTGCAATGTTGCCAGATTTAATTACTTGAATTCTATTTTGCACGGACAGTTTTATTTAATTTAAGACCTTTCTGACTTTATCAAATATTGAGTGTTACATTATGGTTAAACTCGTATTGAAGGGGACATTCCAATAATGATACAATATACGGGGTGATCTATTTAAAAAACCAAAGTTAGTAATAATATCAGAAAAACGGTAAATCTGGCAACATTGCAGATGTCAAATCTGGAATTTTCGTATCCCAAAATATACTTATCCAAAATGTTGTACAATTCGTACTACCCATTTGTGAGATAATTGAGCGTTTCCAGACTTTTGTTCCACTCTGTATATAAAATTTGCGTAAATAAGACATACATTTACCATAAACGTTTTAATAGCGCATTCAACAGTATAAACCTAATAATATCAATGGTAATACAATTCAATTCAATATTTATTTTGTCTTAAAATATACAATTTATAACAAAAAGATTCGGTTTATAAACACACTTAACTAGACCATAAAATAAAAAAAAAATAAATAACTTAATATTCCACTAAATTATAATCCAACAAATTCATGTTTTCTTCTTCCACCCCCCATCCCTCTCTTTTCTAAACTTTCAATATTTCTCTTTTCTTCTCCTCCATCACTTTCCTCCTCTCCACCACCTTCCTCATCCATTGGCTTCCTTCTCCTTTCTCTCCTAGTAGCAACTTCCATTCCTTTTCCTCGTGTCTTGTTTCTCTACATCCCTCTTTTATATGTATTATGTTTTCCCATTCATCCCCACACAACCTGCATAATCTCTCCTCATCACTCATCCAATATTTATTTTCATTTTCTTCATTTCCCATTCTGAACTTTGCAATCATTCTTATTTCATTCATTCCTTTTCCCTCTGTTATGTACCTTAGAGTCTTGTCTGTCATTATTTTTATGTATTTTTTGTTATATTTTCCTTCTTTTATTTTTTGCCCTTCTTTCCTGCTTCTGAGTATCTTTATCTCTTGCAATTATTTCCTCCTCCATTTTCTCCTCCTCTCTTAATCTCTTTATCTTTTCTCTCGCGTATCCCACTTTTTCATAGTATTTTCTTCTTTCTTCTTCACTATATTTTACCTTCTGTGCATCGACCTCTTTCAACATTCATATAGTATTTCATTTTCTTTCCTACTTCCCATTTTTTTCTTCATACCTTACTGCAATTCTTCCTGCTTGTATCCTTATTTTTTCTATTTCTAGCTCTTCTTCCACTATATACCCCGGTGTCTCCTTCTCTAGTCCTAACGTCCACCTCCAGTATTTCTCCTGTATCTTCTCCAACTCTTGCCATTCCCTCCAACCCCAAATCTCCGATCCATACAGTACCACACTTCTTACCAACTTTTCAAACATCCATCTCTTTTTCTCTATATCTTTACCAAATATCCTTTCCCCTAACCCCCATACTTGTCCTACTATTCTATTTCCTTTCATTTTCATCTCTTTTATATGGTCTCCATCTTTGTTATTATATCTGATATTGTAACCTAAGTATCTATAGTTGTCTACTCTCTCTACCTCTTCCTCCCCCACCACCATTTTACTTTCTTTCTTCTTCCTTTTTTTAATTCCAATGGTAATACATTGTGACTTAAAATAATGAGGGTGAATTTTAATATATTTGAGTTTTGTTGAACTCTCCCGTACTGTAACATTATAGAACATAATTCATAGCATTCCTACAGAAGACTTAAACTCTATTGGCTCTCTGTATGCTTTTGTGGTCTAAGGAATACAACTTTGCTCTTTTCAGCCAGTGTTTTATGTAGTCTTCTACAGTTTTTTTTACTGATGGTATGACGAATTTAACAGCAGCTGTAATATAATCATAATAACATTTATTATCAATCCACAACCATTTAGTCTTACCAACAATAATCTTTTTAATGACTTTTTTTTCTTGTCTACTCCCTAAGTAACTAAAATTTTTTGCCAAATCATATGACAAACAACATTTTAATGTTAAATTTGTTGCAAAAGCAGAAGTGGTCCTATCTAATGATGACAGATAAAATAACTGAAAAAATGAAACATGTGCTTTCCAGGAATTTAAACATATTTCCACTAAAACCTAAACATGCCAACCCTTACCCACCCTAGTATTCACATGTAATAATATTAATTAAGTGTGTAATGTGATTGTGTTTTATGAAATTGTGTTGATAACGATGATAATGGATTACTGTTTTCCTAATTTCTTGTTCCGATAGTGTTAATTTTTTAAAATTGTTAGTATTTTATGATTTTGTTTTGGATAATGGTACCTAGTTGATTAATCAATTTTGTTTGAAGTTCTAAAATAAAATAATATGTTTTTTTGAAAAACATTTCGGAATTGACAAATTTTTATTTTTTGTAAATAGTAATGAGGATGCTATGAGAGTTGAAGTTGTTATCTATGTTTCAGTCATAGTCGGTGTTTCTGTTAATAATGGTGTTTTGGTGTTTGTCCTCTGTCGTGGTGTAGTTATGCTGATAGGTGTTGGAATGTTTATCCTTTCTGACAATGAGGTTATGGTTAATGATGGTGTCAGCGTTTTTGTTCTCTGTGATGGTGTGGTTATGGTTAATGCTGGAACTGTCTCTTGTTCTAAATAAAAAAAGAATACAAGTTATATATGAACATACATTAACAATGTATAAAGCATTATGTAGTTTTATCCCGAAACAACCTTGGCCGTTTTAAATTTCTCAGTGGGCGAGGCAATGTAGATTCTTTTACAGATTCACTATAAATGTTGCTCTATTTAAAGTAGGGTAAAGGCATTTTACGTTTCCTTCTTTTGATGACTTCTTCGTCGCTTTTTAGATCTGATATTTCTTCAGCTAATTTTAATTTAGTTTTAGCATAATGTAAATCATCTAAAAAATTAACGATTTATATAATATACAATTGATTTTTAAAAACGCATAATAAGGAGTTTGTGCTGTGGTCTTACCACATGTCATGTCTTGTTCTTTTTCAGTTTTTAATAAAGCTTTGTCATATTTAAGTGGGCACTTATACGGAGGCCAATATACCTCCGCCTTCCTTGGTGTAATTCATGAATTGTGTACTATAGCAATCAGCAATATTCCCTCCACTTTCTTTGGTGAATTGGATTAATATATGCCATCACGATCCAGCAGTACCAGCACTACGATAAATTATGGATATCCCGTTTTTAACCACACACACAAATTTCACCATAACCACATTTTCTCTGCTCCGAAACAATGTTGTCATACAGGTAATACTACAGTATTGTCGCATGTACCGAAAATAATCTCTCAACGTGTAGTTTTTTTATAGAAAAGAATTATATTGTGACTAAAACAAAAATATGAACCACGCTGTAAGACAAAACATACTAAAAATTGTTTCTGGGCTTTACAAAAATTATTTACCAAAGTATAGGTGTTGCAACACGTATTATATACGTACTAAAAACGTGATTTTAAAACTCGTCTTCTTTAGACCAATTGAGAACGTATTAATACTAACTAGCAAACATACTTTTAATTGTCTTCTATATCTCGGCTCGTTTTCTATTTAATGACTAGTAACCAAACCCATCTGAAAATGGGCCTAATCTAGATACACCTGAAATTAAAGACGTGAGGTCACTACTCCAGATCAGAGGTCAAAGGTAAGGTCAACTTGTGACCCTGCCCAAGATCAGTGTCTGGACCTCCTGAACAATTTGACTTATTGATCTCCGAAATCGGTTCAGTGGTTTCGGAGGAGAAAACGAACATACAGACACACAGACAAACCGGGCCACGATTTTATGTGTATAGACTAGTAACCAAACCCATTTGAAAATGGGCCTAATCTAGACAAACCTGAAATTAAAGACGTGAGGTCACCGCTCCAGGTCAGAGGTCAAAAGTCAGGTCAACTTGTGACCGCGCTTAAGATCAGCGCCTAAACCTCCTGAACAATTTGACGTATCGATCTCCGAAATCGGTTCAGCCGTTTCGGAGGAAAAAACGAACATACAGACAGACAGACAGACAGACAGACAAACCAGGCCACAATTTTATGTGTGTAGATACTGCAGTACCTCAAATTACTTGATTTGCTAAACATTATTATAATAAAGGAAGTTTGATGGAAAAGGAAATGATTTAGAAATGATCTACAAGATAGGAAAACTGACTGGATACGAGCGTATGAAAAACAAGTGTAACAAATTGCAAAAAAAATGCAAAACATTATAATAGAAGTGCAAGAAAGGGTAAAGCCATGTAAGAAGAGAGAAGGTCATAGAGACTTCAAAATAGGATGAGTGTTTAAGAAAATTTCGCAAATAATTGATTTATAGACCAATTTCTCCCTACCGTATAGACAGCCGTGTTTACACTCATGCGTTTGAATATGAATTTTTGTAGTGAAAATCTTCTAGAGATTTTAATTTTTAAAATTGCTAGTTTTGACAATTTATCTTTATTTGCTCACAAAAGATATACCTTACTTCTTATTGATGTTGTCTTGAAATTGAACAATTAGACATGTGTTTTGTAATATCAATTAAAGTAAAATCATCCCATTCAAATTAGGAAATAAGTCTTCGACTACTGTTCCTGTGTAAGTACTTTTTTTACTTTCCTTTGTTTTAATAAAATATTTGCTATCACAAGTTTTATCAATTGCAGACACCTTTTTTTTTTGTTTTCCTCTTTGGCTTTTTCTGCTGGTCACTTCAGACGTACTCCGTTTTCTACTAGGGATTAATTAATCAATAGATCATTAATTATGGTTATGCTGGCAAGGATAATAATCCGAAAATTATAAAATAACGGTGGTATTTTTACTAACATTGGAATTTCAACCTACCATGGAACTTCCTTCTGGTCAAGGACACCACCTAAGATAAGTTTCTTATCTGGTTCTTTGTGATCAGCCCAGCAACTGTTATCAACGGAGTCCATTTTGGTTTTTCCTTTTCTTTATTGGATAATAAAATACTGGAATTGGATACAGAAAGCTGTCACATCTGCCGATTAACGGTCGAACAGACTTCCTATTTATACAAGCTAAGTTCATTCTTTTATGCATGTCATTATACGTACCGCGGCCGTGAGTTTAGCAACGTATCTTTTCGCTGTATAGACAATTTTGTAAACTACGTAGAATGATCTTTCCAAGTACCTGATTAATTTTGTGCGCTTTTAATCTATTTAAATAATCGGCCAAGATCCGGTACTCTCCGTAATTGTTGTCATGTATATTCCGAACAATATCTGCCACGTGAACTCGGTGAATCGCTTGCATGGAATAATTAGTGCTACGACTGTCAAAAGTTCATAATACGCTAACCTATTCGGGGCGGTTGTGCCTCGAATTGTTACTCGTGTCTTAACTCGCTCTCGTGGTCATTATTATTTTAACTATACTTTGCTAATAACTCTAAATGATATTATCTATTGGTTTGTTTATGTATTACTATGCGTGTTGATCAAAGTCTAATCGCTATAATAATATACATATTTCTATCAACGTACAGTTTGTTTCTGTATCTACGAATTCCTAGTGGCTCTAGAATATCTCTTGTACGCAATCCTAGGTGGCGCATTATAAATTTTTCGTGCAGTGTGGAAGTCTTCATTCTAACGTTTCTCCATGATCCCACGACCACTCTCGACTAAGAGGAGCTGCCGGCAAGGTCTTCGAGCGCTGCTATATTTTTGAGCTTGTTTACATATAAACCGTAACAAGATAATTAAAAGAAGAATTATAATTAAACGATAAATGATATTTAAAGAAAAACATATGATTAAAAATAAGAAAAGAAGGAAAATTAAAATGGAAAATGAATTAAGAAGAAATATAAGTATTAATGATAAAGCTTGAGAAAGGAATTTCTTTTTATTTTACTCTTTGCAAATTTACAATCTGTTCAAGCGAACAATAAGAAAATTTTATGATACTAGATACTAAACTAAACTACATACAAACGGACTGGCCGAGTAACAATCAATGACAATTCTCTTATCTTCAAATTATTATACAATAATTAAGTGATTACATTAATTTACAATTTGTTATATTTAATTGCCTTCCTTAAATATGTACAATCAGCACATGGACACTAATTAAACCCGTTAACCAGTTCTGATGGTTTAAAACGTTTTAACCTATGGATGGTATTATTATCCTCGAGCAGTTGTTAGGCTAAAATATTAAGGTGCGCTGAAAGCCTCTCGTTGTATTTCACACAGTAATTTTTAACCACTTCCCGCACTGATTCAACATTAAGATCATTTTGAATGACATAATTAGGCACATGCCATGGAGCATGTACTATACACCTTAGGACTTTGTTTTGAAATCTTTGCAATACCTTGATATTTGAGGTACTAGCTGTGCCCCACAGTTGTATGCCATATGCCCAAATTGGTTTTAAAATGGTTTTGTAAATAAGCAGTTTGTTTTCGATTTTCAACTGTGATTTTCTGCTCATTAGCCAGTACATCTGACTGAGTTTGAGGCCGAGTTGCTTTCGTTTGGTAAAAATATGTTTACGCCATGTGAGTCTCCGATCTAGGTGCATACCTAAGTACTTTACATCTTCGGTGTGTGGAATTACTATATTATTAAAGGATACTGCTGGGCAATTACTTCTTTGCATGATAAAAGTGACGTGTATCGATTTAGTAATATTTATTTTAATTTTCCATTTCCGATATCAGTCTTTAAGTAATATTAAGTTTTGTTGGAGGTTTTCCGATGCAACAGCAGGGCTATTATCTGATGCTAGTATAGCTGTGTCATCAGCATATGTAGCTGTGGTAACAAGATTAGGTGTTGGTATATCGGCTGTATATAAGGTGTATAAAACTGGGCCCAAAACGCTACCTTGAGGTACTCCACAGTTAATAAGATATAAATCCGTTAGCTCTTCTTTCTGTTTGATAAAAAACCATCTTCCTTCTACGTAAGACTTGATAATTTCGTAGTAATGATAGGGTAATATATTTTTGATTTTGTAGCATAAGCCTTCGTGCCATACTGTGTCGAAGGTCTGCTTCACATCCAGAAAAGCGGCCGAACAATATTGTTTCGATTCTAGATTATTGCTTATTTGGTTGACTATTTTATGTGCCTGTTCTATTGTACCATGCTGATTTCGAAATCCAAACTGATGATTGGGTATAACTTCTTTTTTTGGTTAATATTGGTTCAATTCGTTTTAAGAATACGTTTTCAAACAGTTTGGATAACACTGGTAGGAGACTTATGGGTCTGTACAATTCATTATTGATTAGATTCTTTCCTGGTTTTGGGATCATAATTATTTGAGCCAGCTTCCACTAATTAGGAAAATATTTTATTCGTAGAATAGCGTTGAAGATAAATGTTAGAGCTTTTAGACCTTTAGGAGTTATTTCTCGTAGTACTCTGCCAGTGATAAGGTCCCAACCAGGTGACTTGTTAGGATTACGTTCAAATAGAATTTCACGTTTGATTTCACGCTTTGTAAAGTTTTTGATAAAGAGTTCCATTTGAAACGGAGCTTCTAAATAGGTTTTAATTTTACTTTCTTTGTCTACCGTTAGTTGTGAGAGAACAGGAATAAATACCTTTTCAAGGTGATTTGCGAAGGCCTCAGTTTTTTCCTTATCGTCTCTTGCCCAGGTACCATTTTAATCCTTACAGGTGATGTTGTTTGGTGTGTACGTTACAGTTTTCGAGTGGTTTTCCACAGGGAATAATCATTAGCTTCTGTTGCGGTGAGACTACTCAGGTACTCTTGCATTGATTGATTTTTTATGTCTAACAATATTTGCTTGAGGTCTTGTACTGCTTTGTTGGGTGGGCTACCGTTTCCGTAGCTTTCGTTTTTCTGCAATTTTGACCTTGATGGTTGTCGGACATACTTCTTTAATTTGTGACGTATGATTATCAGAAGTGGCATGCCAGGCTGCTTCTTGTATGGCTTTAGCTATCTCGCTGACTGCACTGTCAATGTCTTCTTTTGATTTTAATCTCATTTCTAAGTTAATTGATTCATCTAGATGTGTTTTGAAGATATCCCAATTAGTATATTTAGATTAGAGCGTTGGTTGCTTTTGTTTGTGTTGTACCTGAGCATACAAAATCACAATAATAACTGAGTGGTCTGAGGAAAAACAAGTGATGTTTTCATCGTAAATTGTTTGGGATTCATACCCTTTATTACTGCAAAGTCAATGGCATCGGATATTTTTCGAGAGTCCGTTGGCCAGTAAGTGGGCCCACCTGTTGCCAGGCACTGTAGGTTGTAGTTCGTTATTGCAGCTAAGTAATTCTCTGCCTTTTCTTGTAGTGATCCGTGAACCCCAGACTGGGTTTTTGGCGTTAAAGTCCCCACCAGAAATAAATCGGTTCCCCAATGTTTGAAAATATTGTTCGTACTGTTGTCTTTTGTTGTTATACCTGGATGGGCAATATACTGCCGATACGACTAGCGATCTTATATGGTCTATTATAGCAATGTTTGTAGCCTACAGGTATTCACTTTGGTATTGTTCTAATTTATGGTGTTTGATATTCTGCCTGATAATAATTGCGGTTTCTCCGTGTGCTCTTCTGCTGGGATGTTTTGTGTAGTAAATGCAATAGTTTGGTATTTTAACATGGGTTTTATCTGAGAAGTGTGCTTCTGATATTAACATGCCATCGATTTGATTTATTTGTAGAAAGTACAAAATCTCCTGAGCGTGTTGACTCAAACCATTGGCGTTCCATATTGCAAATCTGAGTGGTTATGCAAGTTTGTTCACAACAGTGGTTAACAGATTTATCATCGTACTCATCTGTTCCATTAACTGTTTCATCATAGACTGAAGTTCCGAAAATTGGTTTATTTGTTGAAGAGAATTCAACATCAAAGGAAAGGGAACACCAACCGCAGCGTCTATTTATCCAACAGAAAAACACCAAAAACTGCACCAAAAACTTTACTCGGACACGTGTTTCAATAGCTAAGCTGTCATCATCAGCGATACCGATACTAAAAATAAAAACAACGGGAAGCTTATATATACTATCTGCTTATCACGCATCGTTAAACTTAATTGATTCTTAGATAAGTTTAAATAATTCCCAAAATCCTAATAGACCGTTATCATCATAATTCATAAACAAGTTTCTGTTTTTAAAAATTTCTAAACTTTCGTAAGAATCAAGTTCGTTTTTATTATCTACCCTCTTAATTAATTCAATGTGGCCTACTCTATGGCCATTCAAGCATATGCATGGCAACACTGGACCTATCTGTGCGATGATATTTGACATGAGCTAAGTGCTCTTTAAATCGAGTTTTAATAAGTCTCTTGGTTTGCCCTATATATACTTGGTTACAGTCTTTACAATTAATTTTATATATTCCCGATTTATCACACATTTCTATTGGGTCTTTTGGATTGCCTAAAAGATTTTGCAAGTTGTTACTACTAGAGGTTACTGTTTTATAATTAAATTTTGAAAATATTTTTTGAAGACCTTTTGTGTATGTGGGATAATTTGGTAATTTGACATATTTCTTATCTATTTTGCTATTACTAGTTCCTAACGTTGTAATGTTTCTAATGTTTAACTTATGTTTATGTTTTCTAATTATGTTTGTGACAATTGATTCTTGAAAACCATTGTATGATGCAATCTGCTTAATATTTCGCAGTTCTTTATCAAAGTTTTGTTTTGACAATGGGAAATGTAATAATCAGTGAATCAAAAAGTTGAAAGATGCAAGTTTATGTTGCATACTATGGTTGGAATCATTTGTTATAAACCTCATAGTGTTAGTGTCTTTACGATAAATATCTATATCTAGTTTGTTGCCATTTCTTGTCACTAAAGTGTCTAAGAAAGGTAACTTAAGGTTTGTTTCTGTTTCATAGGTAAACTTGATGGTCTCAAATTTTGAATTTAAAATTTCTACAAATTGCTGAGGGCTGTAAACTTTAGTGTCGATGACTGCAAAAACGTCATCTACATATCTACACCAAATTCTAGGAAAATAATCTAAATTATTTTTAAATCAGTTTCAAATTTACCCATGAACATGTTAGCCATAAACGGAGATAAATTTTTTCAATAAAATCGTATGAATTTTGAACACTGAAATTTGATTGTTGATATTCAAAACTGTTGAATTTATTTGACAACCATTTAGATATCAGATAACTAGGAGCATTAATACCTGAAACAATGGGACGCATTGCTTTTCCGGGTTTATGTATCTTAGGTGAACAATACATTCTAGGAAGAACCGGGTTAGATACCGTTAGTCTAAACTTAAGTTGTTTTGGTATAATATTTCCACATTCTAATAAGACTCTACGGGTATCAGTAATCATTTTGGTTTTTATTTATAATTAGGGCATTCTTTTGTTAAACGGTTCGTCGAAATTCGTGGTATAGCGGCAACTTGGAAGTTTTAAAGATACAACGTTTATTATTTGCAAAATTGTAAAAACGACAAAAAACAACTTCTTTTCCAACTCATCCTGTTAATAATTTCTTGTTGCTCCTTTAAAAATATGGTGCCGACAATTGCACTGAATCTCTCAATAAACTAATTTGTACCATCTGAAATGTATAGAAGTTATTAAAAATGCAATAAAGATGTCGGAAAAGATAAAATAACTTATTTATGTTGTTTCTAGTCCACGTTGAGTCGGTTTGTCGTATTGAACCTATGGGATGGAAAAGTGGTTAATAAATTCAGAAAATCTAGTTTTATTTGATCTTGACAAGGAAAAACTGAGAACTCGTTACGTTTGCGAACTTCATTTTGATGCCGGATCATTTATCAATCATACGAAACATCATCTCATTTAATCAGCGGCCCCTTCAAAATATAATCATGTTTCATCCGATTTATTCTTACCAAGTACTTCAACCACGGAAGCAACTACATCACCTCCTCTTGTGGTCGACATTCCAAAACGTACATATAGTAAAAAACGAAAAATGGATCCTGAGATTTCTCAAGATGAAGATGAAATTCAGTGTAATACAACAAAAACAGATTTGACACTTTTG
This sequence comes from Abscondita cerata, assembly GCA_030710515.1. NCBI lineage: Eukaryota > Metazoa > Arthropoda > Insecta > Coleoptera > Lampyridae > Abscondita > Abscondita cerata. The sequence continues at coordinate 728,108 of JALBCR010002322.1, read as the reverse complement.
AGAGAATTAACGGATATGCCATCATCACGTAAACGACAATCAAACAAAAAATTAGTAACGAATGAGAACAATGTCGCTTCTAGAAAAAACTAATAAGGGATTTAAAATTATGTAAAAAGAAAAATTAATCTAAAGAAATCACAAATATTCAAACTAAAGAAAAGAAATTTTCTTATTAAAGAAAGGACTAAATTGGACAATATAGGATAGCAGAAGGGGGGATTTATGCACCAAGTGAAAATTATTTACATGTAGTTACTTTGTGTTTAAAGAAATTCCAAAAATGTTTTGATAATATTTACCATGAGACCAAATTAAAGTTCAAACTTATGAGTAAAATTCAAAAGAATATTATTATTATAAATTGGTTAGCACAAGATGAAATTTGTAAAGAACATAAATTATTTATACTAAACAAACTTTTAGTTTCAAAAATATTTAAATGTTCAAAATTAATTTGTAATAAAATTATTACATCAAATAAACCCAATCCAAAATTAAGAATTTTACAGCACAAATAAATTTAATTAAGGTGAACCTATACGAATGTGGTGATTATTGTAAATTATAATTTTGTTTATATTTTTTATAAAGTAGTTAAATCCATAATAGGTATACATTATTTACTAATAAAAAACACATTTTTTTTAATTTTGAACATTATTGCTTTATTCCTTATTACCTACTAACTACCTAAATAAAATATCAATAATTTTGTTCGGTCAAAATGTAACGTGTTTTGATGCTTTTTGATGAATTACTACTGTTTTAATCAATGGTTTTAATTAATAGGTACAAAACGGTATTCTGCCATTCCCCAGTGACATAATAATTGACAGTATAATTGAGAATTTGTATCAAAATCTGTGGCAACTTGGTATTTTTTGTAGACAAAATTTTTGAGAATCCACGAGCTTTGTTTATATACCTAGTTCAATTATATTTATTGTTTTGACTGCATTTAAACATCATTGAAATTTAAAACCGCAAGACTTTGCTTAACATAACAAACAATGACATAATTAGCTTCGCAGACTCAGTTCTATCATATCAGAGTCTCGATAATCGGACTGGTGCGAACTTTGCGTATCAAATTCTAACAAGATAATTTTGTACTAGCAGCGCCATCCATTGTAATTTTTTTAATTATAAAGTCTTCCAAAGCTGCCATAAGCTCTGTCAATCTGGACTCCGTCGTATAATCAATGGTTTAGACCAACGGTATCTAACCCGGTTCTTCCTAGAATGTATTGTTTACTTAAGATACATAAACCGGGAAAGCAATGCGTCCCATTGTTTCAGGTATTAATGCTCCTACTTATCTGATATCTAAATAATTGTCAAATAAATTCAACAGTTTTGAATATCAACAATCAAATTTCAGTGTTCAAAATTCATACGATTTTATTGAAAAAATTAAAAACATTGAGCTGACCGAGAACGAAGTTTTAGTTTCATTCGATGTCTGTTCATTGTTTCCAAGCGTTCCGATAGATATCACTTTAGATATGTTACACCAAAACCATTTAGACAATTCAAAAGTAGATAATTTTATTAAATTAGCAAGATTATGTATGAGTCAAACCTACTTTCAAATTAACAATAATATTTATCAACAAAATTATGGTACAACAATGGGTAACAGCTTATCTCCGTTTATGGCTAACATGTTCATGGGTAAATTTGAAACTGATTTAAAAAATAATTTAGATTATTTTCCTAGAATTTGGTGTAGATATGTAGATGACGTTTTTGCAGTCATCCACACTAAAGTTTACAGCCCTCAGCAATTAGTAGAAATTTTAAATTCAAAATTTGAGACGATCAAGTTTACCTATGAAACAGAAACAAACCTTAAGTTACCTTTCTTAGACACTTTAGTGACAAGAAATGGCAACAAACTAGATATAGATATTTATCGTAAAGACACTAACACTATGAGGTTTATAACAAATGATTCCAACCATAGTATGCAACATAAACTTGCATCTTTCAACTTTTTGATTCACCGATTATTACATTTCCCATTGTCGAACAAAACTTTGATAAAGAACTGCGAAATATTAAGCAGATTGCATCATACAATGGTTTTCAAGAATCAATTGTCACAAACATAATTAGAAAACATAAACATAAGTTAAACATTAGAAACATTACAACGTTAGGAACTAGTAATAGCAAAATAGATAAAAAATATACCAAATTACCAAATTTTCGCACATACACAAAAGGTCTTCCAAAATATTTTCAAAATTTGATTATAAAACAGTAACCTCTAGTAGTAACAACTTGTAAAATCTTTTAGGCAATCCGAAAGACCCAATAGAAGTGTTGATAAATCGGGAATATATAAAATTAATTGCAAAGACTGTAACCAAGTATATATAGGACAAACCAAGAGACCTATTAAAACTCGTTTTAAAGAGCACGTAGTTCATGTCAAATATCATCGCACAGATAGGTCTAGTGTTGCCATGCATATGCTTGAAAATGGCCATAGAGTAGGCGACATTGAATTAATTAAGAGGGTAGATGATAAAAACGAACTTGATTCTTATGAAAGTTCGGAAATTTTTAAAAACAGAAATTTGCTTATGATTTATGATGATAACGGTCCATTAGGATTTTCGGAATTATTTAAGCTTATCTAAGAATCAATTAAGTTTAACGATGCGTGATAAGCAGATAGTATATATAAGCTTCCCGTTGTTTTTATTTTTAGTATCGGTATCGCTGATGATGACAGCTTAGCTGCTGAAACACGTGTCCGAGTAAAGTTTTTGGTGTTTTTCTGTTGGTTGAAGAGAATTGTTTGGGTTTAGTTGGCTGGTGTTGTTTGTATTTTGTGTGTCCTGGAATTTGCCACTTGTTTGTTGCTCGTATGTTACTCCAGATTGGGCCATTCTTGTAGGAATTTTGTTAATTTTCTGTTGTAGTGCAGGGTAGAGCTTTTGCTGCAATTGTTTGTCTACCCAGCACCCTCTGTAATTAGCAGGATGGTTTCCGCTGCAATTCACGCATTTAACTTCGTCGTTGCTTACTTTTCTTGAACAATCTGTTGTCGAGTGGCTCCCTAGACATTTTACGCATCTATACGGTTGATAGAGCAATAATTTTTAGTAGGTATCTTTGGCATTTTGCGCATTGTGGTATTTCCATTTTCACGTGTGGTGGTTCAAAATTTACAACGCAGTTTTGTAATAATTTGACATTGTAAATTTCCTTGTTGTTTTTGTTGTCCTGAAGATCAAGAAAAAACATGGATAAAGGGTTTTTTGTAACACGGTGTTTTATATTCCATGTGTTGAGTACTTTGTGACCAAGTTTTTCTAGTTCCTTTTTTAGCAATTCCATATCTGATGATGGATGGAGATTTTTGACTACAACGCGAAAATGTCTGTCCTGTTTAGGTTTATACGTGTAGAACTCAGTGTTGCGTTCCTTTATAAGTGGTTTAATATTTTGTACTCGTGATATAAAGACCGGTGGTGGTTTTGGTTCATTGTTACTGTTCGTTTCTTTATCTTGATTCATTTCATTGTCAATAGTCAAATTTTGGTATTTATTATTTATTGAGATGGGTTTATTTAACCAGTAGTTTTCTTCGTTTGCGACTTCTTTCGCTTCGGGACTAAGAATCCTTTTTTTAGAGTTACGGTTAACTGTTTGCCACTCATTCTCATTTTGTATAACCAGTGGTGGAAATTGGGGATTTGTTATTGGTTGCTGATGTTGTTGTTGATAATTCGACCAGGGTGGATTGTAGTATACTGTATTTTGCATATTCAATGGTTGAGAATACACGTAGGGTTGTCGGTTTATTTGTGTTTGTGAATGAATTCTATAATTAGATGGAATTTGTGAAAAAAGTGGTTGCATGTTTGTATGATTACCAGCAAATGCCATTATGAATGTTAAGAATTTATTAAATACAATGTATAGTGGATAAGATAAATGAATACTTGCTTAACGTCCTCGCAACGTACATCGGCCTTACGGCCTTCTCTTAATCTTGCACACTTGATATCACTAGCGATCAAACACAACTTTACACCGTGAAATTCAAATGACAGAAAGGAAATGAAATGAAGAAAATTGGTAAAGGAATAGGAAGGAAAACATGAATAAAATGAAAGAAAGGAAGTTAAAAATATGCATTGATTGTGCAAGTAAAACGTTTATTAATTTATATTGATGAAGAAAATTTGTGAAAATTTTTCATTTGTGTCAGAAACAAAAGAGAAAATAAGATAAGGTGGTAACTGAGGATCATTGAGGAATGAGTGTGAATGATTATAATTAATAATAAAGATAAGATAAGGTTTAAATAGAATTAACAAATTAGTTGTGAAATTACTTAAAAATGTAAATTAATTCAATTTCTACGTAATTTGAAGGGAGTATGTAATGTAACTATGTAAACGAAAGTTGTTAGATTGTCAAATAATTTTTGATTAAATAAAAAATTATTCTTTGTTTATTTTATTTTCATTAAGTAAATTACATAACAATATGTTGTTTATTAATTCCGATTAATCTAATTTATTACTAAGTACTAATGCTGCTACGTCCGTTCTCATTTTTAAAGAATGTATGCTAAATATTTTTCTTAAGCTTTGTTCTAAAAATGCAAATGGAGAAATTTTATTAGGTATATTTATGTGGGTATTTAATAAAGTCAAAAAATTCATCAAAACATTACGAACAAAATTTGTTCGAAAAATAAAAAAAATAAAAAATCGGGAAAACCTAATATTTGTAAGAATTGTTCGAATACAATCGAAAATGAAATCTTAGTAATGCTTATCTTGCAACCGCAACATTCAATGATCTATTTTAGAGGATATCCTGATTCGTGGTTTTGGGAGCCCACAGTTAGAACAAAGGTTCGAAAACGCCCTAACCCAAGCATTTATCAAATGCAAACAAGCTTAATTTTTGATTAAATCCTTGTTCGTACAAATAAACTCAACTTCATTCAAATCATCCCTTCTCGTAACACAAAAAAAATTGACGTTTTCAACAAAACGATTTTCATCTTTCGTTGAAACTTTTCGAATAGTGTTAAATGTTATTAATTGTTCGGTATACAACCTAAAGCGTTTGCAAATCAATTGGTGCATTTTATGAAGGGCGCTTCTATTAAAGCTACATCGTATAATGTATAGTTTCTTGAATATTACAATATTCGCAATATGAGTTATTGCGACAATAAATTTTATATTTAATAACGCAAGCAGTTAATAGTGCCATATCTCTATTCGGTACGATCAAATTTTCAAAAAAGGTGCGACGTGTAGGAAAATTTAATATAATTTATTCAAACATTAATCATAACTCCAATCCGTAGAGTGGTCATAATTACTCTTGTTCCCACCAGATATGGCAATTAATATTATAATTTCGTTAAGCTTCTCGTTTTTGCATCATTTCCTTTATAAATGTTTAGGCTATTAATATAAAAAAAAATGCGAACGCGTGCATTTAAATTGACAATTTGTTTTGGGTACATAATTTGAGTTGTCATGTACAATGGGGCAACGGGTTCGTGAACTTTATTGGGCTGATAAATAATAATTTCGGCGCTTGATAACAGAATTTAATGGAGGAATCATTTTTGAAGTGCTAATTTGTAATTTTCAAATTATGTTCGCTTTGTTTTACATTTCATTAACAAAAATAAGTTTTGGAATTAACTGTAACCGAATGAGGGCGAGTATTTTGTTTGTTGAAGTTTAAAGTTTTAATTCAAATCTTATATAAATTATAAAACGATTTCAAATTTGAAGTTTTAATTATTTTTCCGTCGACCGTACATTTACGACTTACATTAATGTAAACAAAATTGATCGTTAATCAATTTTCTATTAATGAACGATTTTAGTATAGGCAACAAACATACATGTGCAGTACATCAAGTTGCCATTGTATCTGTCAATCAACTACAATATAAAAATAAAATAAAAATTCTGTCATAATTTGTAGCAAAGCTAATTTTAATAATAACAAATGGACAGGACATTAATTTACAGTTGTAATAAATCTTCAATTTGTTCACACAAACTTTGAGACATTTTTGTACTGTGCTAAACATTCCGATGATAACACTTAATAATATTTAAGGGTCTTCAGCTCATCTATTTTACAACTATTGTCTCACAGGAGTTCTTTAATATGTTTACTCATTGTTCAAAAGTTAAATTGTCCAAGAGAAAATAAAAGCTATAAAAAAGAAAAAACCCGATAAACATTTCGATTCCTAAAAATATCTTTTGTAGGTGTAGTGGAATCACTTTAACAAAACGTTTTTTTATAAACTCTACATGCGCATGTTGTGTGAAATAACAAAATCATTAAGCTTAAAAAAAAAAAAAAAAAAAGGAAACAAAAAAAAAAAGGGAAAAAAAAAAAAAAAAAAAAAAAAAAAAAAAAAAAAAAAAAAAAACAAAAGCCCCGCCCCCCAGCCGTCAAAAAAAAAAAAAAAAAAAAAAAAAAAACCAAAAAAAAAAAACACCGTTAAGGAATCTAAGCTAATATGTCTCAGATAAAAATGATTAAGTTATTGTAGTTTTTTTTTTTTTTTGGCACATAATTAACAACAGGAAAAAAAAAACCCAAAACTTCCAAGTTTTTCAAAAAAAAAAAAAAAAAAAAAAACTTGAATCTTTTACCCTGCCAAAAAAACCCAATTTTAAATATCAAAAGTTGGGCTCGAATACTTGCCACTATTGAACACGTGTAGGGGATAATGTAATCCGTCTCAATAATTTGCACACAGATTGATGTGGGATATAATTTTTCTTATACGTTAATAGCAGAACCCCCAAGAATATCTTTGTTCGGAATGATGTGACAGTCATTATTGATTTATTATTTTTTTAAAAAAAAATTTTTATTTTTTTTTAATATATATTTTTTTATTTTATTAATAATTATTTTTTAATTTTTTTTTATAAAAAAAAAATTTATTTTTTTAATAATAATTATTTTTTTTTTTTTTTTTTTTTTTTTTTTTTTTACTAAAAAAATAAAAAATCTTAAAAAATATTTTTTTTAAAAAATAAATATTTTATATATAGATTTTTTTTTTTTTTTTTTTTTTTTTTTTTTTTTTTTTTTTTTTTTTTTTTTTAAAAAATTATTTTTAATTAATCAAATTTAATATTTTTTTTTTTTTTTTTTTTTTTTTTATTTTTTTTTTTTTTTATTTTTTTTTTAATATTTTTTTTTTTTTTTTTTTTTTTATATTTTTTTTTTAAAAATTTTTTTTTTTTTTTTTTTAATTTTTTTTTTTTTTTTTTTTTTTTTTTTCTTTTTTTTTTTTTTTAAAAAAAAAAATTAAATAAACATAATTTATTTTTTTTTTTAAAAAATTTTTTTTTTAATATTTTTTTTTTTATTCCTTTTTTAAAATAAAATCTCTTAAAAATCTCTTTTTTTTTAATTTTAAATTATAACTTTAACCCTTCACAAGTTCAACTTGTTTTACAGGCAATGTAGAGATGCACTTGGATTTCTTGCGTGCATGATTTATCAAACATTGTCAACCACTTCTGGTGTGGTTTTTGTAGGTTCATGATTATTTTGATTACGCACCAATCCGTTCTCACAAAAAATGTAATACACGTTGTTTTGCTGTGATGAAAATGATCAAAAGCAAAGCTCACACAAAAATAGAGACAATGAAGTTAGGTTATGTTATATAATTCAAAAATTGTGGTAAGTTCAGAAAACGGTACTTTTTAAAGGTGCGTTCACAATTGCGTATCTTTTCTAAAATTATTATGTTATAATTAAATTAAAATTGCAAAGTACGGTCGACGGAAACGTTGTGTAACTAACTCTCGAATTAAACGGTGAATAACAATCTGAAAAATATCTTAATTGTTAATCGCCCTTATTAATACACTCATTTGTTAAATATCTATTAATATTAGTTTATCATAAATTTTCCGACAGATATGTAAGCAGTTTACACAACAGTCGATTCCTCGAACATTAATGTCAACTGAGCGTTAACTGAAAATAACAATCTCAAAATCGCATGCAAGAGTTTGTTTAAGTACAATTACTTTGCAGTTACTAAAGTAATTTTTGAGTTTAAAGATAGCGGTGAACACTTCAAATTTAAATAATATTTTCGGTCCTCCTCCGTTCATAATCACTGATTTTACATGACGCATAAGCGGCCAGAAACGCCTCTTTTTTTGGCCTCGGCTGGCAAACAAATTACTGAAGGTTGGCAATATTACATTATTCATGTGACACTAAAATCAATACAATCCTCGTGCTGGAATACGTAAATAATATTTTGTAGTACTCTTTTACATCTTATTTTGAAGGATTTTGTAAGCCTTTTAAACGCAAACATAGGAAAAAAATAAGTATTTTAATATATGCCAAAATGACACCGTGTTGACAGCTACCAAATGGTATTACCAACCGAAAATGTTTTGGCATATCTATACACATAAAATCGTGGCCCAATTTGTCTGTCTGTCTGTCTGTTCGTCTTCTCCTCCGAAACGGTTGAACCGATTTTGGAGATTAATACGTCAAATTGTTCAGGAGGTCCAGGCGCTGATCTTAGGCATGGTCACAAGCTTGACCTTTTGACCTCTGACCTGGAGCGGTGACATAGACATGTTGTATATCAAAGTGTTCAGGATGTCAATGGAAATGTTGTAAGATAGGTCCAAATTGACCTTTGACCTTTGACCTGGAGCAGTGACCTCACGTCTTTAATTTCGTCAAAATTAGCGAATAATGGAAATCCTAACTTGCTAATCAGCTTTAAAAAAAATCTACTAATATGCAGGGTGTTTAAAATATATGGAAATTATTGTCTATTTTTTGAAACCCTTTGCACTATTTGCGAGAGAGCAATTTATTTTTATTTACGATAATACATGCCCACACATTGCAAGGATAGTTCAAACATTTCTTCAAGAGGTAGGTGTTGCAGTAATAGATTAGCCAGTACAAGCCCTGACATTAACCCATTTGAACATCTTCGGAATATGATGGGCAGAAGAATAAGAGCTTTGCAACCACTTACAGCAAACTTAAATGAGCTTGGAGAAAGACTGAGAGCGATCTGGGATCAATTCGCTCAAGAAGAGATCCGAGAACTGTTACTAAGTATGCCACGACGTTGGCAGGCTTTCATTGCGGCAAGGGGTGGAAATACTTACGCTACTGATGTATAGGATCACTCTATTTAATGTTTTTTTTTAATTATTGTTAATTTATTTTGTTAATAAAAGTTTCAAACATTGTGGTGTAAGTTTTTTATATGCCGCATTAGCATATGTTTACGCATATATTGAACATTAAAATTTAAGTAGGATTTTCATTATTCGTTAATTTTGACAAGAAGCGTATTTAAAAATTTAATAGCACTTTTGGTTGGCTACCTGCATTAAGTGTGCATTAAAGTACAAAAATGCGTTCGGGTGCGTCTTCGAGTGCAACACTAGCCGAGTGTTTTGTGTTTGTTTGCTTAGCGGTACTAGCTGAGGGTCGCACCAAGTGCGGTTTTTTGTTGAACTATCTTGTGTGACGGCGCAATTATTTTAGAGCATTTGATAATAAGGGCACACTTTGTCGGCCAAAAAATGATATTTTTTTTTTTTGTTTCTCAGTGTGTCCCAGAAACGGTTTTTGCAAGTGCTGGCAAAGGTCAGTTTCTGGTGATACAAATAACAATTAAAACTACTTCTAAAGGGCTTTTAAGATTTAAAAGTGACGGTGAGTACGGGCTCTTATATTTATTGACTTTTTTGAATGAACATACCATTGCACGAATGTTATACCTATATATACTGATCTGTTTCAAAAAAAATGTCGGCATCTGACTACAAATTTCTACAAACTATTTTTATAGTGGTGAATAAAGAATATGGCAACTATTCATTAGATGGCAATTAGTAATGGTACGAAATATTGATTAATCGATTAATAGAATAATACATTTTTAATTAATCGCAGTTATACACAATTATTTATTAATTAATATGTATAGTAAACTAGTATAAATTAAGATTTTTATTAAAACCAACAGCACCTGACGTTTAACAAAAAAATTAGTAATGTATGAAAGTTTAGAGAGTTTAGACGCATACATAGTACAAATACTGGTGCAGTAAGTGATAGAACGACTTTAGTTTTTTATCTGCACCTCGTAACTAAAATAAAATTGGCTAGCTGTGGTAAAAACAAGTATTAGGTTTTGATTAAAAATGTCAATTACAATATTAATTGAAGCAAGGTAGAAATAGCTTAAGCTTATTAACCTTTCATTCTGAGCTTTTATGACTAGCCTGCATTTTAAAAGTTAACGGAGCTTTACCGTACAATTAATAAAGACAAACAATTAAAGCAAAACTTATCTGACGTATATCGGTGACAGATTCACAAGAACGGTTGCGTATCTTCACAACATATGACTGGACTGGTGATTTTTGTAATATTGAATAGTTTCCCTAGGGTGTCGGCCGACCCTGGTTATTTGTGACAAAAGAGCACCCGGTCAAGGTTCGTACTGTATACACTCCAATCAAAATTTTAACACTAATGGTAAAACTTTCTTTGATCAATTATAGACGTTGAAAATCACAGAAAATACATAATTCGGTAGTAAAAAAGAATTGTAGCCTTTAGAAAAAAATTCTGAAAATTTACAAAATGGCGATGTAGCCACATGTTGAGAATTGATTTAACAATTAATTTACGGGGTTTACCAAACGTTGTTGGATTAAACGAGTCCTCCCAAAAATGTTTTAGACATTCATAAAGACATACCTAACAACTAATGACAACATTTTACCGAATTACTTAGAAGAACCAATGTAATTACTTAATGTAGTTGGTCCCACACCCGTTCGCACACGCCAACCTTTACAACGGAAATGAAGGCTCTAGTTATGCACGCGTAAGAATATTAGCAGAAAATATTGGAAAGTACGTTTGGCTGCCTGTCGCCAGGGCCAAAAACACCGTAAACAACAGAAAATCCGAAAAACTACGCTAATAAAAATTACCGTCACATTATACCTATTCAGTTAATGACTCATCATTAATACACACTACAATCATGACAAGTATAGTATGGTTGAACGAGTTTTCAAGAGCCAAAGAATGACAGAGAAACCGGAAGTTTTTATGTAGTAATTAAAAACAGCAAATCTGGCAGTTTATAGCTGTCAAGCTGCCAAATTTAGTTAAGATAATACCAAGATTTTATTTCACAAAAGTTGTCCCTACTTTCAATTTTTAACTTTCTTCAAGCAAACGCCCCTATTACACAAATATGATGTCCATGTATGTACACTCATGAAATTTAAAACTTGGACACCACAATTTCTGTAAACAAAAGTTTGCACATTGTGAAGCGGGCTTAAGGGTATCATTTACAATTCTAACAGCAGGTAGTCTCAGCAGGGGTTATCTTATAGAAGGACTGTAGAATGAATCATTACACTAAGCACGTTTTAGAAAATAGGTAATTTACGTTGCTTACTTAATTTTTTCTTTAAAGAATATATTTGAAGGTATCGCTAATTAAACACCATAGCTCGATTAATTATCGAATCAAAATTTTGTTTAGGAAATGTTTACAAAATAAAATTAGAAATAATTTTGATTTAAAAAACGTCTACAAGCAATACCTTTTAAATTAAATCAAAAAACTAAACATGGTTATTTGGGTTGACTGATTATTACTTATTTTTAAATAAATCTAACCTACTAATTATTGTAAGTTATTAAAAAAATCATTAAACTCTCTATTCATAATATTTAGTCCTTACAAAATGTATATTTTATGACGTTTCATTTTTTCTGTAGTTAATATAAAAGTGAAAATAAAAACTAAGGCAATTCTTATTGTCAACGTATATATTTAGTTTTTGACAAGAATTTATTACATAATTATAATTAAGATACCAAGTTATAGTTTAAAATTAAATGAAATTTTTTTTTAAATAAAGGTATTACTATATAAATAAATATAAGAAATCAATAATGGGTGTGACCTCCATTATTATTGATACATTCTTGGAGGCGTCTGCTCATTGACGCTATCAAGGTATCAATATAATTAATATTAATCGTTTCCCATGCGGTATCAATGGCTGCAATTAGTGCATTACGGTTTACTGGTATAAAATTTGGCCCTTGTTGTCTTCGGATAACAGCAAGTATTCGAGCCCAAACATTTTCGATAATGTTAAAATCTGGGCTTTTTGCTGGCCAGGGTAACAGCTCCAAGTTATTTGCTTGTATCCAGTTGCGCACAACCTGCGAAGTATAGGGTCATCATATGAATAGGGTCATCATATCCCGATAGTTAATTATCGAATGTTCCAAGAAAATATGTGTAAATAGTAAATGGAATCTACTAACGTAACGTTAAGTCGTTAATTATAGTTACATAACTCTCCTTTCATAAGATATAGTTCATATTAATATGCTTATTGTAAAGCTTCGTACACACCTGAACAACAAACCGAGAAACAAACAGAACAACGAACCGAACGGCAATCGGAACATTAATTTGGATGGTGCTACGTACGAATTTTAGAACAGATTTGCAAGTCCTGATTGTTCCACGAACGGTTTGCGGCGTTCCCGCGTTTTCAGGTTTGGACGGATCTAAACAAAACGGCAAACAAACTTATGCGGGAGAATTAAATTATTTATTTTTTGTCTTCCCTTTTGTGGGTTTGTTGTGTTTTAGGTAATATTATGGAGTTGACAGAAGAAAAATGTTTTAAATTAATCAGTGTTTAAGAATGCAAGAAAAAATGATGTCTCTATTAGCATCATTTGGGCGGGAAATTTCCAAAATAAAAAAAAGCGAAGTAAATTATAATTTTTACTCTTCTTTGTGCGGAAAAATTTGGTTGGCACTATCTTCTTGTTTTCCGCAATTTTCTCTTCTCAATAATAAATATATATGAACTGAAAACTACTGAAAATAATTATGGGAACAGCACAAACGTTCCGTTTGTTGTTCGGATTGTGGAAATCATAAAAGATCGTTTGTCGTTCTGTTTGACTTTCGGTTCGTTGTTATGTTTGTTGCTCGGTTTGTTGTTCAGGTGTGTACGAAGCTTTACAACTTAAGCAACAATTTTTGGCGAATAAAGATTAGTTGGTGATGTAATATTAGAAACACAAATTTATATCATATCAAATTTATGACAACTTAAAAACCGTGTATGTTATTGCTAAGAAATTATTAAGGAAAAAGCGCAATTGCAGTGTAAATATTTATAATTAGATATTTTCGAAAGTTTATAAGTCCTCTATTGTAATCTTAATTCTTAAAAGAAAATCCTGTCCATTAGCATTATAAGGAAATGGCTTTTACTTTATGAATAAGTTTCAATAACAATAGAATATCCTTGCTTGTTTAATTTACTTCCTTTGAGTCATATTGCTCTAAGGGTTGTTACATTGGTCATTAGAAGTATGTAATAAATAAACAATTACCTACTGTTTGAGAAAGGGTAGTGTGAACCAATAAATAAAGTAAGAAATGTAAATTCCATTTTAGTTTAAAATTTCAAGTGTTGTGAAAATGCCACCTCATCTCGGTGCTGATTTGAAAGCGCGGATTGTTTCGGAATTAGCGGCGGGCCGTAGCGTGCGTGAAATTTCACGTATGTTAGATATACCAAAAGCACCGTAGGGCATTACCGAGTAAAATGGAATTTTGAACACACTTTGGAAAGAGCCATCGGAAGTGGTAGACCTAAAGTATCTACACGTGCTCAAGATCTCGAGTTGTTTCATTACGTAACAGAACAACCATTTGCTACATACTCCAGGGCTATAGCAGATACACATTTTCCGGATGCCGTATAACTGCACAAAAAGATTAAAGGAGATGGGAATAAAGAAGTATAATGCTGCTGCGAAAGAAGTTCTCAGTGACGAAAATATGAGACGTCGTCTGGAATTTGCAAGGCGATATGTGAACGAACCTTTGGAATTTTGGAATCGAGTGATTTTTAGCGACGAAAAACGTTCAATAGCCGCAACGATGGACCACTAAAAGTTTTAGAATGGAAGGAACTCGTTACGAAAATAATCACATATGTCCTAAAAAACGAAGTGGTTATTTTTCTGTGAATGTGTGGGGTTGGGTTAGCGCGCGGGGTCCAGGAGTTTGTTGGGCTATCGATGGACGTCTTGATTCTGCTGCGTATTTAGATATTTTGGAAACTATTATGAAACCTTCAGTCGAAGTGTTTTATCCAGACGAAGATTATATTTTCCAACAAGTAAGTATTCTTATTTCACTATACTTTCTCCAAAAATAGTTCGGGATCTGTTGAATTAACATTTTCATAATGTATTTTTGTTGTTAAAGGACAACGCCCCTATTCATACTTCGCGGGTTGTGCGCAATTGGATACGAGAAAATAACTTGGAGCTGTTACCCTGGCCAGCAAAAGCCCAGATTTTAACATTATCGAAAATGTTTGGGCTCGAATACTTGCTGTTATCCGAAGACAACAAGGGCCAAATTTTATACCAGTAAACCGTAATGCACTAATTGCAGCCATTGATACCGCATGGAAAACGATTAATATTAATTATATTGATACCTTGATAGCGTCAATGAGCAGACGCCTCCAAGAATGTATCAATAATAATGGAGGTCACACCCATTATTGATTTCTTATATTTATTTATATAGTAATACCTTTATTTAAAAAAAAGTTTTCATTTAATTTTAAACTATAACTTGGTATCTTAATTATAATTATGTAATAAATTCTTGTCAAAAAACTAAATATATACGTTGACAATAAGAATTGCCTTAGTTTTTATTTTCACTTTTATATTAACTACAGAAAAAAATGAAACGTCATAAAATATACATTTTGTAAGGACTAAATATTATGAATAGAGAGTTTAATGATTTTTTTTTAATAACTTACAATAATTAGTAGGTTAGATTTATTTAAAAATAAGTAATAATCAGTCAACCCAAATAACCATGTTTAGTTTTTGATTTAATTTAAAAGTTATTGCTTGTAGACGTTTTTTAAATCAAAATTATTTCTAATTTTATTTTGTAAACATTTCCTAAACAAAATTTTGATTCGATAATTAATCGAGCTATGGTGTTTAATTAGCGATACCTTCAAATATATTCTTTAAAGAAAAAATTAAGTAAGCAACGTAAATTACCTATTTTCTAAAACGTGCTTAGTGTAATGATTCATTCTACAGTCCTTCTATAAGATAACCCTTGCTGAGACTACCTGCTGTTAGAATTGTAAATGATACCCTTAAGCCCGCTTCACAATGTGCAACCTTTTGTTTACAGAAATTGTGGTGTCCAAGTTTTAAATTTCATGAGTGTACCTAGCTCCCTCACATTGTATAATTGAAAACTTCAATACCAGAAATTACAAGCAGTTAAAGAGATTTTGCAGAAATGTATTTGGAGCCTTTGTAAAAATTAATGTTTTTTAGAAGGCAGGGAAGCTAAAAACGTGTGTTTTCAGCCCACTGCTAAAAATTATTCAAATTTTAGTTTTTAAAGTATTTGAATGATGAGTATTTTGTGAGCAGTCAAAATATTGCGGTAGTTCTGATTTTTAAGCACCACCCCTCTGCGAGTCATCTGCGCATTGACTCTTGCTGTCAAGATAGAAGTAGCGTCATATAAAAAAATTCTTTAACAGAAATATTAATTAAATTATAAGCATTTAAGTTACCCAAAATCTCATATTTGAGCGCTATTACTCTGCAAGCCACCTCTTCACTAGTAATTCAAGTCAAGATCAAAGTTTTTTTGCCAGAATATTCACTGATTTATAAGCAGTCAATATACCCTAAATCAAATTTTTGATTTGACTGATTTTTAGAATTTTCTTTTTCTAACTATTATTAGAAACTCATGGGTGGCTTACAGAGAGAAGTGGTGCTCAAACATTATACTTATAAATCACTAAATATTCTTACAAAAAATTTTCTATTTGCCGTATTATTAGTATAATAAAATGTGGAAATTTCTCGGAGACGAGTGTTCATAAATTATATTCAGAAATCACTAATATCCTTTGACAGTTTTTCAAGATACTTCGAGATATCCAAAAATTTTTACGAGTTCTTTCCATTCTAAAAACTTTTAGTGGTCTATCGTTGCGGCTATTGAACAAAGGGCAAAACAATTTTTCAAAAATATCAGTTTTCCGACATTTTTTCCGGAAATATTGAGAAAACAAAATTGTTTGCGTTTGGTTTGCATAAACCACAATAAAACCAACAAATAAACTTCACAATCCATTAATTTTTATTTATTAGTCTACCAATGGACTGGTAAAAAACAAAAAACATTGTTTTTTTAGGACGGAATTTGTTGCAATAGCCTACAGAAAACAAAAGGTTGCAATTACAATTTTAGAATTATTTTAAAATAGTCCTAAAATGATTAATTCTTCCCTTGTAAACCAAATTTAAACAATTTTTTACAATATTGCCTAGATAATAAACTCATACAAAAACATACAACAAATTTCCGGAAGAAATGCCGAAAATCTGATATTTTTGAAAAGTCGTTATTTTTTTTGAAAATTTGCATATAGACGTATGATCTAATTTTAAACAACTTTTCCTTAGGCATTTTTCAATGTATTGTCATCTAACCTCACTTTTTACATATTTAAGGGATATTTTTTAAATTTGCCGCCATAACAGTGGTCATATGACATTTTTTAATGTGCTTTTTTTGTCATTTGATATGCTAAATTTATTTGCCAAAAAGAAATTTTCGGATACCTGAAATACAAAAATTTTTCCCATTTGATGCAAACTCTTTCCCGGTCACTGTATAAACCAGAAGTTACAGTTATTTGACATCTGACCTTACCTGACAAGAAATAGCATAATTTTAACGTTATGAAGCGTAATTTGATAAAACCTGCTTGTTATCAAAGTATTAGCAGGTGTCCAAATACATTTTGAAAATATTAGTCAGTTGTAAAACTGTCAATGGGGTGATCGGTTTAAATTCAATATAGATAAATAAGAATATGGGGTAGGTAGTAGGACCAGAATTTTTCTTCTTTCGCAATATGTTTCCATTACGATAAACTCTTTTCTGAAAAGGTATTTATGTTTATAAAATTTTATTTATTGGTACGTTTGTTTCAACCACACCTAGAGTATTTATTTTTTAAGTATTTATTTGTTTCAAACTGACTTATCACCAGAGAACTGCAGCATTTTTATTAAAGATGTTTAAAATTTATTCGACCTGGAGTCCTAATTTTGAAGATAACCATCCAAATTTCCATTAAAAATTAAGTTTCAATCAGTCAATAATGTTTTATTCTAAAATTTAAAAAAATAACAATAAATTGATAAAGCGTTTCTGTTTAAGGACGCAAATGAACGATAAAATAATCGAAAAACTCTAACCCGACTTTATTTACTTAACGTTTCACAAAATACACTCTAGGCTACTACTACCAGCAGTATAAATCGAAAAGCGTTCCCGCGAGAGGATTCCATTGAAAATGGGGGAGTTACATAAATATTAATTACGACTTTACTTTCAGGTTCGCTAGCAACAATAGACAGACTCGAACTTGTAATGCCAAAATATGCTGTAAGAGGCGGCGAGGCAACTTTAAAATGTGATCATAGCGTGCCCTTAGAACAACTTCACAAAGTCGAATGGAAAAAGTCCGGCATGAAAATATTCCAATACGTGAAAGGACGAACTCCGCCCTTCCGTTATTTTCCAATAGCTGGAGCAGAACTGAATGTGAGTAGTTTTATTTTTACCCTTTTTTAAACATTCATCTTATTGTAATTGCCATTAGAGTTAAAATCGGATCTTATGATTAAATGAAATTTACAACACAACCGGAACAAAGAGTTTCACAAAGTTCTCGTCATTTTATTTCCTTTTTTTAATTTAACAACTGCTTTCTTTAAATTAAAGAAAATTCTTTTTGCGGAATTTATATTCAAATTGCGTGTTTGAAACTTACGATACAAAAGAAAAACCAATCCACGTAAATAAGGGTAATTAGCACAAACTTGTCGTGTAACAATTTTATTCACTTTTCTTTGAGGTGGTGTCTTTATTTTTTTCTAATTAACGATAGAACAAAAATTAACAAAAAAAATGTTTCTAATTATGTGATAAAATCAAAATTTCTGTGACGGAAATAACACGTTGTTAAAGTAACTTTGGTTAATGGGCGATTATAAAAAAAACGTTGCATCGGCTTAAGAGCTGTTTAATCGGTTACACACATAATACGTCATACAAAGAAATATATCAGTAATACAGAATATTGTGCTCTCTCGGTGATATTCACACATAGTTATAAACATAAATTAATTAGCGACACAGCAAACAGGTAATAGACAAAACTCGATAGCCGTCGCTATTAAGTGAGACGGGTCCTTATCCTCCTTGAGCGTAGAACTTATCCCACTAGCTACGGACACAGAGCGTGTGGATTCAAATGTAACAATGAATAATTAATTATAAGCGCTACCTTGACTTATAACGTACTTCATCAAAGCAGTTAAAGTTGCTTTGATAGTAATACGAACAAACAGGATAAGAAACCGTCGAGTACAAGTAATTGGTCGAGTGACACAAAGTTCATCAACATAAAACGTATAGTTACCTAGAGATAAGTTTCTTAACTAAGATCACATACGTGTATCGTTAATTAAGGCGTACTTTTCGAGCGTTCGTCATAAATAGTCCCCAGTTATAATTAAAAAATGGTTTGGTACTGGTAATTGTATTGTTATGATACACGCTCTAAAATTGAAATAGATGCAAAGCAAAGCACTGATGGCAATTTAGGTCGGCGGCACAGTATTGAAGGAAATCCCTTTTTGGTTTAAGACGAGACACCCCAAAGTAGCTGGTCCCCTTTATTTTGCGTGACAAACTCTTCTAACAGCATAGGTTTATTTTTCGCATATCACTTCCTCGAGTGGAAGAAAGGGCGAGAGGTTAATCCTTCCAATTACAACAGCATAAGGCAGGCAGTAACGGTTATAGAAAACAACCCACAATTTTTGGAGCAGACATCAAGCAAAGTAATCCCAGAAAGTACGAACGGACAAAGAAATTGTAATAATTAGAGAAACCCAATGCAGTGACTACTCGACACGTGTTGAAATATAGGTCAGTAAGCTCACCTGCAAACGTTCATTATAAACAACATTCCGGTTTATTTATCATTACATGACTAGTGTAATTTACGTTTTACAACAGGGGAATGGTTATAACAACTTTGGATTAATCCATCACTTGCGTTTAGAATTTCTTTTTGCAGTTTCTTTTTTTACACAACACGATTGTCCTCGTTGACAGTCACGCCAAAAAAAACGAAGGTAAAACGAGCGCAATTGGATTTAGACGTTGACTTTGTCTTATTAAACTCGCAGTGAAAGTAGACAAAGCCGTAACAAAAAAGTAACACGTACCCAGCAAAATCGTAACGTTAAAAGCTAGTAAACATGAATTTTTATCGTAATAATGTCGAAGAGGGAGAAGAACCTTTTTAATAAAGAACAAAAATATATTGTTATTAACTGCATCTTGCCGGATGCGCAAATAAAGTAAACTAATACGGAGAGCGCGTGGCGTTCATCTAACAAAATGTTAACATTAAAAAAATATTGGCATTTATTGATTTATAAAAAATTTCATTGAATGAGAATCGTATATCATAATGTTGAAAGCACAATAAAGTTTTAAACTAGTATCACAAAACAAGGTTGCTACTATTGGCATTTTTGTGTAGTATAATTTAATCGGTGTTACAGTTAATACCCAACTTCATTTATATACCTGGGCCGAGATATTTCCTTTTAAAGTCGTCGGGTTTTGAATGAACCACCGTTACTTTTAATAGATTTGCACATTAACAGTATTCAACTGTAGGTTTTGCGACATCTAGTGTCGACTCGTGTTAGCGATCACGTACGCAATATTGTATTATATTATTAACAATATTGTATTCAAACAGCGAAAGAACATCCAAATCGGGCAGTAAAAGAAACAAATTCGCAGTTTAAGAAAAAAATTATCAATATTAATGTCCGAGTGCAAGTGAAATTGCTTATAATTTATTTTTCTTAAGTACGCTTTGCGGACAAAAAAAATGTAAGAGGCATTTTGACATGCACTTAGTCATTTTGGCAGACTGTTTCTTGAGGAAAATTTGGGAAGATGGGAAGTAATCCGCCTCAACCCCAATTGGTCTAAAACTTTTTGTGTAAACTAATTAAAGTGTGCTGAGTCAAATGGTGGCCGCACGGACCAATAAGTGACCCTAATAGAATGTCAAAGTTGGTATTGTAATAATTGTAACTTAACAACCAACACCGTTTACCTACGATAGCATAAAAACATGTAATTTTTTTAAACTGTAACCTACCAACCAACAACTATGTAATTTAAAAAAAAATTGTAATACAACTCATACCATACCAACTTTGACCGCGCTCAAAAATAACACCATCCTACTCAGAACACTCTACTTAGTTTACAAAAAAAGTTTCGGACAAATCAGAGTGTAGAACAGTTACTTCTCTTAAACAAAAATTTGAATAGTAATTATGTGTTCAAAATTTTGTTTTTAATTTTTTATACGATTGTTGTTTGTCAAGGTGATTGTTTTGACAAGTTTTGTTCGTGAAAAAATACTTTCAAAATGAGTTTACGTTTTGGGCAACATTTCGCGCAAGTAATAGACTTCACAATCAACAAATTAACGCCAAATACAAAGAAAACTAGAGACTGGTCTTGAACTGGTTTTCAGGCTAACCCGTACACTAGGAAGAAGATCAAAAAATCAATAACGCCCGAAAGACCAACAGCATCGGAATCCAAGAGTCAATTCAAAACCACCCACCCATATCTACCATACATATCACCAGTCACAGATCGCATAGGAAGAATTTTAAAGAGGCATAAAATCAAAACTATCTTTAAACCAACCAAGAAAATCAGCAGACCGGACCGATTAACAAAGGACAAAAGTGGTCCTATTTTAACAGCCGGAGTTATAACGTTGTTCTTGTAAAAAAGTATACATGGGGATCATTAATCATCAATGAAAGTAGACTAAAAGACAATCGAGCTAACTGGCGTCTGAAACATACAGAAAAGTAAGCGGTAACCGAACATGCGTTTAGCAATAGGAATCTTTGAAATCTCCATGCTTTAGCAGTGGCTGACGGTTACCATAACAGTGGTTAGGAAGTTTATGGCGATCCATAAACATCCAGAAAACTTTAACAAAAAGAAAAAAATTCTGAGACCTAACCAGATCATGAATCAAATTCTTAAGAACACCCAAACACCACCTTACAAAAAGCTGGATTTGACCGGCGTCATGCAAGTCCCACCTCCGTTGAACAAGTATTAATACACCCTAAAAACAAACTTTATCAGACTACATCCAACATCGTAGATAAAAAGACTTCTGAAGATGCTGACCACCCGCGTTAACAAAATGTTTAACCTTTAAGTGGTAGCGTCTGGACTTACTCTTTACGGTAACGCGGTGTCTCGCACACGCTGACCCCAATATATTTGTGCAAGTGCTTTTAAATATAATTTAACGAATGATGCAATATTATATGTCAAGAATATAAATTTTTTGAAAATAAAAAGTGCTTTATTATTTATAAAACAATATTGAAAACTAAAAATATTTCTTATTTGTTCCTTAAAGTGCATGGTACCTAAAAATTAATAATTTTAGTCATTGTCTTGCAAACACTCAACACAAATGTTTCTAAAATGTTCCCCACATGCATTTCTCCGGCATTTCATACATTTGTTTAGTTGACCTATTTCTAGCCGAAGGGCAATAATAGCATCTTCTGCGTTGACCTCCTGGCTGCTCGGGGACTGGTTTATCTGGTAAGCTTATTTCTTCTCTGAGTCGTTTCCTAATTGCTTTCGGAATATGTGTATCTTCTACCCTTATTACTTGCCATGGTTTGACCATTTCGTAAGCCAGTTTCTTCAAAAATTTGCTTCTGTTTACTGGGTTTTCCAAATTTGCTTCACATATAACCTTGGAATTTATTGTTTACATCAACACCACGTTTTGTGAGATTGTAAAAAGTCAAAATATCTGGCTTTTGATGCTCATACGTGCTTAGATCTATTTTATCATTATTGTGAAAAGTTGAAAGTAATATAACAGCTTTAGACTTCTTTGGTACATATGATATTAATGTCATTTCTTTGGTAAATCCAAATAATGTTGAATATTGTAGTCGATTTTTATTTGCTTGAAAATCAGCAGGAATTTCTTTTTGTTTTTTAATTGTTCCTACAAGTGTTGGTCGATGCTGACGAAGTAAACGTAAGGCCAGTGGGATACTTGTGTACCAATTATCAACGGTCACGTTCCTCCCCGTTTGATTTACCGGTTCTATTAGCCTACAGACAATATCTTCTGCCGTGTTGGAAACTGCATATGGCCCATCTGGTTGTTTACCCGCGTAAATCTCCATCTTTGAGCAATAAAATTTCTGGCGTCAACCATGGCAAATATTTTTATTCCATATTTGCTAGGTTTATTGGGTAAGTATTGGCAAAACTGCATTTCCCTCGGAAACCGATAAGTTGTTTGTCTATGGTTACATATTCACTTGACCGGAAAAATATGGAGCACTTTTGCACTATTTTCTCAAATAAAGACCTAATTTGTCTGTTTTGAGTCTTTCACTCCGTGTACGTATATCATCAAAACGTAAAGATGCCAAAAGAAACAGAAAACGTTTAAATGTCATAACTGAACTAAAGAAATGATGTCCTATGTCTTTTTGGGCAAATAATTCTTGATAGTTTAAATGAGAACCACGTAACACTCCCGACATTATCAACAAACCTAGAAAAGCTCTCATTTCTATATCTGTTGTTTCCCGACATTGACATTTTTGAACGTAGTTGCCACTAATTTTTGTAATTATGTAGATATTTACGTTTTCCACTAACTAACTGGTAATTTTATTGTCAAAAATAATAAAAAGCTTCTAAATAATTCACAACACTTAAAAAAGTGGATTAGTCAAAGGCTAACATAAAATTTGTTCTGTTGACAATGAAAATGTGTAACATTTTTCCTGATTGATAATATGATTATAATTTGAAACTAGGCGCCGATTTAAAAATTTTGTTCTATTCACTATCAAAACTGCGTTCTGCTAAAAAAATGTTGTTTATAATCCATTACTCTTCAAGACTTTCTATGTGTATTTAATTACTGGAAATTTTTTAAGCGTCGAGGATGAGTATCTCGAAAGCACAATTAAATTTTGGCGTTGCTTGTTTTTCTTGTGATACTCAACGTTTTCCTTGTTTAAGAACTTGGTAAGGACTTTTTCTTGGCACATCTTCTGGAGGCGTCCTGCTTTACCGGTTTTGTTCTTTCTTCTTTGATTTGGTTTCTTCCTTAAAGCCGCGAAAGAGTCCAAATTTTTTGTTGTGGCTCTTACTGACTTGCTCGTCAACATTTTGGTGGGGAAATTGCATTGCACACGCTGACATTTATTCAGAAGTTTTAGCTTTTGGGACATTTAAATCTTTCCAAATTCAATAGGTCTAATAATAATTTGCGTAACCGACTGTTACGGTTTTATTTTCAAAGGTAGAACGTATGTCGAAAGCCTTCTTAAAAACGTGTGTCGTGTCTAGCACGTTACGACAAAAGTCGAATTTGCCGCGCATGTTGCTAATTTTCTATTGGTGGAAATAAAATTAACAAAAGTTTAGAAGACGATCAGCGGACATTTTCTTCTTCCTTCTACATGGGTGTTTTGGCGTGCTTTTTGAAGTTAAAATTTTACACATAAATTATTACTGTGTGTTTCAAGATTCCCAAGTCAAATTGGTGTTTAAATTTAATTCCGGCCGCATTTACCGTAAGTACATTTTGCTTTCTTTTGTTTTGTGGTTGTGTTAGTTCTAATTACGACGTATGCTTTAGCACGTTCGTTGACCTTATATCTTCATCGTGTATCACACCTGGATAACTCCTGGGAGTACTGGAATGGCTAATTAAGAAATTTCCCTATAAAACTTCACGACTACTACAGTTTTGCATTCAGTTAAGCTGCCAACAACCGGTGGACTCTGCGGTCTGCAGGTGTCGTTCATGCTGCATAATTTCTACTTTGAGGAAACATATTTACCTTCCGTTCTTTGCTACATACCTCCCTTAAAGGAAATCTTGAAGTTACCTACCTTCTGGAGCTGTCGAATACTGTCGCAGAAACTTTCATTCTCGGAACTGCATACTACAGAAAGCAGCTAAGTTTCAATGTTTTAGTAACCTATCTATTGTGACATAGTACGGTTTGATCTCTAATACTTAAGCAAATTTTTATTTGGGGTAGACTCCACAACCAACGTTTGTTTTTGTTTTTATCAGCTCAATACGAGCTAGGGCGCTTTACATAGGACGGTTGAAGCTAAAACAAAAGGCTTTTTAGATTGGCGGAAGGTACTTACCTTTTCAATTCAAGTTTAAGTTAGTTTTAAGTCACGTGTGTAAGTGACGTTTGTACGCAGAGCCTTATTAGTAACCAATCTTCAATTGGAACGCTAATTTTAATTTGGGTGTAACTAAAATGCTTACCTGAAATTCGACACTTTAATTGCGTGCTTTATTTATTGTTGTTGCTAACGCACGTAACTATATGCGACAGTCTCTCTGTTTCTGTCACATTCCTATTACTTTAAGATTTGTTTGTTTGTTTGTCTCTCTGATTTGTGTTTGTTTTAGCGTATTAGACCTTAAGTAAAATCTCCTGTTGGTCGGTTTTATTTTTTTCTATTACTCAGCAGGTAGCGCCTTGTTAGGCAGCAATCTGTTTCTTTAATCTCCCCCCACCAACTAAGCCAGACGCTGCTGTTCTAACTACTACAAATATTGGATCCTCCACAAATTTAGTGCGTTACATTGAGCCAAATTTCCTTACTTTTTGTTTCTAGAGCCGTCGTCTTCTTTTTTTTTTTGTAAACTACAACCGTTACACGACAGAGAAACCTAAAATTTCGTTAGGTTTAAATATTCTGTTTCCGAATGATTTGTCCAAAATGAGAATCTTTCCGCCGAACGCAAAAAAATGAATCACTTTGTTTTTCTTCCGGTTCACACTTAACGGTACATTTTTGATTTCGCCCATAATTTGTCGATTGATTCGACCTCAAGTCGGTGGCAAGTGTGCGTTGCGGAATTTTGTTCTAACACCCCTTTTTGCTATCATGTGTATGTCGTTAAATTACCAATGTTTTGAGCAGATTTTCCATTTCTTTCTTATCAATTTTAAAGGACTTCTTTTGGTCCAGATAATTTTTGACAAAGTTTTTGTAATGTTTAAACTTTTAAACGACTTTATCTTGTTTTTGAAGAAAGTAGACCAAACAGACTCCATTAAAATCGTCTATGTGTATCATATATAAACGAGCACTGCCTTAGGGGTAGGTGCTCATTGACACATTTGTCGATTCCGACGAATACTTCTTTCAAATAAAATGTGACACTTTTCAGAGTCACTTTATCAAATTCATCAGTCTGATGATTTTTTAAAAATCACATCAGCCTGAGTCAAGGCACCACAGATTGTCTATACGATGGGTTTCATGATTTTTTTTACGTAATAACAACAATGGGCTTTGTCGAATTTGTCTTCCTTTTTTTGGATAGTTTCTTGTGACAATATCCACTTTTGTATCTTTGATTTGTACTTATTGGCCTTTCCTTTATTGTTTTCTTTCACGTCGTAACTTTTTGCGTTACTTAACTTTTTTTGCTGAAATTTATTGGCCTTGGTGTAAGATGATTGAATCTTCACAAACATGGGGGCGCTTTCGTTGTCAGTTAACTTCTGGTTTCTCTAGTGATTTTAATTTTTAGGACTTCCATATGAGCAAATTATAGAAAAATTCGATGGCACATTAAAAGTTTTCAAAACGTTGATGTCAATGTTTTACGACATTGAAAAACTATGAGAGATGTCATCGCTCTCTAACATTCTTTGCTATCTGAAACGTTTCAGAGCGGTTACTTTTCAAACTGGACCTTTTGAGACATAAATTGACTTAAGATTTAGTTAGACTGCACGGGTCCGGTTTTCAGCTAATCGGGCGGGTTAATCGCTATAATGCCATCGGTTTTGGTTTACGATCGTTTGTAAGTCATACTTTCTTCTCGATTTGTGCATGTGCAAGCGTTTCATCTTCACCTTTTTTGACAGGTTTTTCAATCTTTTGGAAACGTAGCTCCCAGTGTCATTTTGCACAAATATAGCTTTGATCTGTCATAAGTCAAAGTGTGTCGGAGTCTTGCGCCGTCGCTGAGTGCGACTAGCAGTTTTTATGATCACGATTTTTACTTTTCAAAGCGTGTTTTGAATCATCTGGATCCATAACCTGTTGGTGAGATAATTAACGCAGTTAAATACAATTTCTTCGAAACAATTACCTTGTTTATGCAAACATTCACAATAATTCACCCAATAAATGCGAAAGTATTGAAAAAGGCAACTTGACTATGATTAAGCGCATGAAATAAACATCTAACCATTTTTTTAAATTTAAGTATGTCTATTACTAAGATCTAGTAATTTTGGCGACTTTTATTATAAATAAGGTTCATTGGAAGATTTAAAGATTTATGTTCAATAAAAGTAAACATGGTAAATATGAAAGAAAAATATTACATTGGAAGTAAAATTGATATCTTAATGTAAGTTAAGAAAATATCGATAGACTGCGCCACCCTAGAGCGGCCAATAATGAAGGAGGCCAAAAACACATTTTTCAATTACTTTTAAGCTTTTTTGTAAGAGTCAGTTAAAAAATAAATTAATTTTAATTATATTAATGCCCAAGTTACTCTATTTTACCGTTAGAAAAACTGAAACTGTTAAAAAGTTTTCTTAGTAGTTACAACACAAAAATGTAACAGTGTCTAAAGAATTATGAGAAAAGTCGTAGTTAAAATACAAGGGAAGAACGAAACTTTTAAATTTGAAACCCAATTAACAATGGAATTCAAACTTTCTCTTACTAGCAGCGAAATAGAAACCCAACTAGATTCAAAATACCAATAAAGTTTTCAATTAAATTTGGTAACAAAGAGAAACGTCAGTTCTAAAATCGTCCCGTGGGACAGAAACATGCACTTTATGATTAATTAAAAAAGATATTGCGTACACCTGAATTAATCGTATCTATATAACTCTTACAACAGTTTATCATTTTCATTGCAAAGCGATTAAATACAGTAAAACGGATTTTATGTTAGTGAGTTATCTTTAGGGTCGGTCCAACTGTGGTATTCCTTAATAAGCGTCTTGCGAACAAAAGACTATTATTCAGACTTGATATTAATCTGTTTAAATCCTTTGACAAGGACCCGCAGAGAAAGCAGGATATTATCCTGCTTGCAAAACTTTCCGCAAGTAAAATTATGATTTACTAATCTACTTTTAAATTTTAAGTTTA
The DNA here is from genome assembly GCA_030710515.1 of Abscondita cerata. NCBI lineage: Eukaryota > Metazoa > Arthropoda > Insecta > Coleoptera > Lampyridae > Abscondita > Abscondita cerata. The sequence continues at coordinate 700,570 of JALBCR010002322.1, read as the reverse complement.
TTAATTATTCATTGATGCGATTATTAACGTTGAACTGATACAATTATTAAAGTTTGCAAAATATAAATTAATTGAAGCAACTGAAAATGGATTCATTTTTGAGATTGTTGTATTTAAAAATTTTATAGTGGAGAAGTGCACTGTAATAAATTTCGTAAGATTTTAGCATTCATTATACAGGGTGTCCCCGATAACGGCACGGAGTGACTGTATCTCGAAAATGGTAAATTCTAGAGATTTCAGAAAAAAAAATTTTTATTAATAAAGAGAATGCGAGAAATATCTGGAAGTTATTTTGATGTTTATAAATTGACCGTGTTACAGAAACTTTGGTTACAGGCAATCAAAATAGTTGCATCGGAGTTGTTTAATCGGTTACACACATAACGAGACATACATAAAAATGTATCAACAGCTAAACAGAGTATCGTGCTCTCTCGTTGCTATTTCACACAATAAAATATAAATGAATCAGTGACACAACAAACAAGTAATAGTCAAGCCAAATAACCGTTCCTAGTACAACCTTAAAATTGTACGCTTTTGGTTGTAATTTTTACCATGTTTTATAATCAGCTGATAGCTCGTAATAGTAATGTGAAATGTGCCAAAATTTGTTGAAATAGATATAGTCGTTTCAAAGAAATATAGGTTTGATCAGTTTTTGGACGCCATCTTTAAACGGTTATAACTCCGACAGTTGACCTTTTTTGACAAAATTTTATAAGAAATTTTGGGCCAGGAAATACACCCTTGAAAACTTTAAAACAAAATTATGACTCACCCTGTATACTTACACATATGTACCTACTACTTACAAATAGTATACTCAAGATTATACCAAATATCTATACAAAAGTTCGATCAATATTAATTCTAAAATCAACCCCTTTTGTACCTTGGAAGCCATGTACAAATTGGACCTTGGACCTAATTTAACTTTTCTTTAACTTCTACCTAACATTCCTCTTATATTTTCAACTCCCGTCTCTCTTAGTTCATTTTTAAAGTCTTTTATTATTTTATTGAAAAATAAACATGGCAATGGTAAAATCCTAAAAATTCTGAATAGTGGTAGAGAACGGGCTATTCTGAGGCTTTCCAACCATTAATCGAATTACATGTTTTTGACGGATTGCAGTGTTTTTACAACACCTAGATACGCCCCCGCGTCAAGAAAAATTCCATATTAAAGTCTAGACTGAACTAGAGCGAAATATAGCAATTTCTGTATATTATTAGGGCACATATTTTTTTAACCCATAAAATTTGCGAATGGAATTTCCAATTTCTTTTTAATTTTTATACCATCGTTTTTCCATGATAATCCTTCATCCACCATTAGCCCAAGGTATGTAACAACATCGACCTGTTGGATTAACTTGCATAAGCAGTTGCTAGACGTTAGACACGGACTTGATAATATTTTAAATTACCTAACAATTTTGTACTTTTAGTTAAAGACAATACTATGTAATTTGTTTTTACGTTTAAAGAAATTTTATTGACATTGAGTAGGTCACATTAATTATCAGCTTCATAATGAAGTGCAGTGTCATCAGCAAATGATACAATATTAGCTTCAATGTTAGCGGAGCAGCGATCATTAACATAGATTAAGGAAAGGATGGGACCAAGAACCGACCCTTGAGTTACACCATGCCTTACAAACTTTTCTATACTTAGTTTACTATTAATTTTAACTTGCTGAGTCTTTTAGTTTAGATATGATCTAACCCAACTATTGGCTAAACCTCTTACTCCTATTGCATCCATTTTTTTCAGCAGAAAGTTTATATCAAACCCTTTTTGAAAGTCCACAAACATGTCAGCTTTGCGACGATTATTATTCAAAGAGGTATTAATCATTGAAACTAATTGTAATATTGCAATTTTTGTATTGCGCTCTGCTCTAAAGCCAAATTAGTTATTGCTTAAGTTTGCATACATTAAAAAAACGGTCATTCTAATGCTAATAACTTTTTCTACTAGTAATTTAGATAAAGGTGAGAGTAGTGTTATAGGTCAATAATTATTTACATTAAAATTGTCTCCTTTTTTAAATATTGGCACTACTACGACTTTTTTAGAATATCAGAAAAAAACCTGATAAATACTCATATTGAACAAGTAAGCCAACACATCCAATAATTCACTTTGCAATTCTCTAAACACAGAAGCATCTATACCATCTACTTTAATCTATTTGATTAATGTGCAAATTTCAAATTTATCAGTTGGTTTAAGAAAAATTAAAATATTATTTGTTGCTGATCAAAATTTATCGTCATACTGTTTTGTAGTATCGTCCATAATAGAAATAAATTATGATTTCACTAAACTGAAGGCACAATACTTTTTGATAAAAATACTTTATTTTTTTAAAAGTCAAATCTCTAAAATAATGCATCTTAATACATGAAAACAATAACTTGATTCAAACTGCATGATTAATCACAACATCACAAAAAACTGGTTTAGGATAATTCTGAAAGATGATTGGGTTCAACGACAAAGTAGTAGTGCTATCCAGCAATTGTTTTAATTCTGCGTCTTTCTCTTGATCTTCTGCAAGCTTAAAAATCAATCGATGATGAAACCTAAATGTTACAAAGACGGGACAATGCATCAGCCATCTGATTTTTAAATCCACTTACATGCTGAATGTCTGTAGTAAACTGTGCCAAAAAGTCTAAGTGACGCAACTGACGCGGAGAAGCATTTTCAGACCTATGATGAAATGCAAAAGTTAGAGGCTTATGATCTGTAGAGACAGTGAACTTTCGTCCCTAGAACAGATATCGGAAATGTTTGACGGATAAATAAGAAGCAAGTAATTTTCTAACAAAGGTGCTGTAACGTTTTTCAGCAGAATTGAGCTTTCTATAAAAGAAGCATAGTGGTTTCCATTTACCACCTTGTAATTGATGGGCAACTCCTCCTACAGCAAAATCGGATGCATCAACGTTTAAGGCTAGAGAGTCAGTAGGTGAAGACAAAGGATGTGCCAATAAAGGAACTTCACCAAATTTGTATTTAACCTGATTAAAAGCTTCTATAGAATTATTATCCCAAGTGATTAAAAGTTTGTCTCGTTTATGTGAAACTTTTAAAAAATTTAAAAGTATTAATTGGAGTTTAACTGCACCAGGCATAAATCTTCTATAGAAATTAACCAAGAAGCGCTTTAAATCACTTACTGTTTTGGGTAATGAGCAATCTAAAATGGCCGAAACTTTTTCAGGTATAATTCCATTGCTGGAAATTAAGCAACCCAAAAACGTATTTTGCTTTTACCCAGGTGAGTTTTTTCTTTATTAATTAATTAATGTCTTCTTCATTGAATGATGCAACCGATATGTCATTAATATATGTTGAACAAAATTTAAGATCTCTAGTGATTTCGCTGATAAATCGTTGAAACGACTGAGCCGCGTTGCAAATACCAAACGTCATCACTGGAAATTCAAATAACCCGAAAAGCGTGATTATGGCAGTTTTAGATATGTCCTATTCTTCAACTGGAATCTGGTTATAAGCTCGCACAAGAGCTATTGACAAGAATATTTTTTTTTTCCATATAGTTAGAAAAATCTTGGATGTGTGGTACTGGATATTTATCTGGAAGTGTTGCAGCATTGAGTCTACGGTAATCACCGCAAGATTTCCTACTACCATCAGTCTTCGAAACCATGTGTAATAGACAGCCCAACTACTACTCGAATATCTACATATTTTTAAGCATTACATCAAATTCTTTTTAGCGATCGCTAATTTATCAAATGGAAGCCTACGGGCCTTGGAATAAACCGATTGTCCCCGGGTTACTATTTAATGAGTGACAGAATTTTTGACATGCTATGCATATTTAAAGGCTTAGTAATATCACTAAATTTATTTAATAACTGTGTGAAAACGTTTGTGGTAGGTGAAATTATTTTAATGCTAGCAAACTGATCAGAAATAGACTTTTCTTCCACAAAATTTAAAGAATTGACGTCTAATAAGCGCTGACGTTTTAAATCGACAAGTAGAGTAAAATAAGCAAGAAAGTCAGCGCCTAGTATTGGCATTGAAACCTCAGCAACAATAAAATCCCAAATAAATTTTCTTTTCGAATTTAAGTCTAAATTAAGGGTTTTCTTACCAAATGTACAAATTGGCAAGCCATTTGCAGCAACCAATTGTAGATGGTCATTCGAAGATAATATGTGCACAGATTTAAATTTATGAATTATTGATACGTCTGCTCCCGTATTGACTACTGAGACAACTGAGTTCTACCTCATTCATGACGCAATTCTTCAACGGCAATGTTCAATTTGAAATTGTGATTTCAATTTGTTTAACTGATTTTGAATCTTCCAACTGCATTTTATTTAAAAGGTTTTTTTTATTTTTTTTTTCTGATTTAATAAACTGCTCTACTAATCTACATAATAAGATACATGTCGAAATCTGGAGTTTCCGCAGTTATTAATTGTGATTCAATCTCGCTAAACCACAAGATAAGATTATTCCAAAGGGAGGAAGCTAACTGCCAACCTGAAAATTTCCTTTTTTCTTTGAGTGTCTTCCATTTGATCTACTGTCGGGGTCACCAGTGGAGTATTGTCCATAATAGAAATAAATTATGATTTCACTAAACTGTAGGCACAATAATTTTTGATGAAAATGCTTTATTTTTTTTAAACGTCAAAACTCTAAAATAATAACATAAACATCCTAATACATGGAAACAATAACTTGATTCAAACCGCATGATTAATTAAATCATGCATCTGTGCAAATATTTTACATACATGATGACGCCATAGTATAATTAGAAGAGTTACTATTCAATTCGTTTTTTTAATTTTTGAGTTTATAAATTTGATTCGTTAAATTTATGACATTTAAATTATAGTCAACTATGGAGATTTAATATGTAGTAGATTTCGGTGAGGGCATCAGATGAGGGGAAGGTTCCCATGATTGAAATGGCATTTCCTTGCTGGATAGTGATTCCAATCCGTTGAACTAGGAAAGAGCGCGATCTAGGTTCTCCACTGTGTGCTGTCAGCAAGGATCCTAGTTTATTGACGAAATTAATAGCTTCTTCACACCATGGTCCTAAGGTTTCTACAGCAAAGGGTACAAATCTGAAATTTTGGTCAATGATGGATTGGTATTCTCTGTTCTTGACTGAGGTCGCTTGTTTGGCTATCGTTCTAGCTTGTTTTGAAGAATGTTGAATATGTAATGAAGCCAACATGTCAGTAACGGTAGCGTCCCATACAAGGCATTGACCATTTTTCCAAGGGATCAGTGTCATCCCGTCCACTCTTTTACCATTTTCACGACAAAGATCTGTTGGTTCCAAACGGCTGGGGATTTTCGCAGAGTTAAGGGAGCGCATTAAAATAGAATTAATTTCTTAATGACGATAAAATCTCCCTGCGCTCTTTTTGCAGCTTAAACCATGATGGCCATATTTGTTTACTTCTTCTCCACAGACACAAGTATGGGGCATACAAAGTTTACTTCTAGTCTCAGTCCCATTGAAATTCTGAAGGTGTTGTTGTCAAGTAATGTACCAATTGTTCTCGAGGGAAGGGTTGATTTTTAAAATAAATTTATTTTTTTTTTTTAAAAGATTTTTTTTTTTTTTTTTAGTTTTTGGGTTGAAAAATTATTTTTTTTTATTTTTTTCTTAATTTTGATTTTATCTCAAAAATTTTAAAAATGTGGGTTTGGTGGTGTCTGGATTAAGATGCTCCCATGTCTTTAATGTTTCTTCGTAAAATAAAATTTAGGGTTTGTCTGACTTTGGCAAGTTTAACATTGTGTTGACTAGCACATAAACTCCATTAACAGAGGATAAGAAAATAGGGAGACATAGATCTTCAATTTTATGTATTCCTATTCCTCCACAGCGAATTGGAAGAGCAGCTTTTGAGTATTGTTCAGAGTGGACTGCGAATTGAGTAGAAATTCCAGCGTTTTCTGTAAACTTCCATCGATCCATTTTATGAAATCTGGATATTTCCATAAGGGGCTGTTCTCATAATATAGGTTAGTTTTAGGACGCCAAAACAATGTCTGAGGAGAAAGTAGGCTATATGAACGTTATTGAGACATTTTAGGCGTTCGAAAAGAAGGGATAGTTCTTCTTGCTTTTTCGTTAAAATTTCAGAGAAGCTCCTTCAGTAAGTGGAGAGCCAAGGAGAGAGACTTCGGAGATGATTTTTATACCTGGGGATACGGCTTCAAATTCCTTTATAACGGCTTCATTATCACAAAAAGTTTGCATTTTGAGGAATTTATTAACAAACCGATCTTTTCGCACTCATTTATGATCTTATTGAAATCCTTGAGAACAGTTTCAGGCTTTCCTTATATCGTTCCATCATCCAGGTAGAAATTGACTAATTCAGATGACAATTCTTCGATGATGGGGTGGATTGATAAGCAAAATAATAACGGTCCGGCTGGATCGCTTTGTTGTGCTCCAAAACTGGAGGGTATAGACCAATCTCCAATAAATAATGATGATGGAGAACCGTACGCTTGATAGAGAAATGGAAAAAGTTTCGTGGTTTTGGCTTTCACTGCATGTAACATTTTGTCGCGGTACACAGTGTTGAAGGCGTTGCTGAAATCAATCTTTAGAATTATTGAATTAGTTCTTCTTTTTTTCTCTAGGAACGTTTTCGTCCGTGGACTGCTGCTTCGCAGCCTCCTTGGTCGCAAATCCTAATTGACGGGGCCGCAGGTAAATACCTATGGATTTGAGTTGTATTTAAAAAATAATTATTAAATTCATCAGTTGTATCACCCTACTGCTTAATAAAAGTTCCATCAGTAGCCCTGATCTTTTCAATGGTGTTACTAGATTTTTCGCCAATGATACGATCAATTATATTTTACTCGTATACAGTTTACTACAGTTTATTGCAGAAAAACAATCTCTTAAATTATGATAGTTAATTTTTTTAAATGAAACCTTATTCTCAATTATATTATTTACATGATCTACTATAGAGGTTAATTGTAAGTTCAGGGCCACTTGATTTACTGTTTTATTATGCAAGATAGACAAAAAGTGTATTAGAAAAAGTTTTACAAGAATACAAAATAAGTATTTTCCAAAGTTTACACAAAATGGCTGACTTCTGGTTTAAGCGGAAATGACATTAACTTTATTTTTTTAAATAAATTATGTCGTATTTTTTTAAGCCAAAGCGATTCTTTGATAAATTCTCTTTAAAAAATTATAACACAAGTCACTAATAAATTTGTTATTTATTATTCAAAATCTAAAAAGAGATGCTTTTGATTAGTCCCACTAATTTTAGTAGGCTGTAAAACTAATGTGCACAACGGTCAGAATACGTATACAAAAAATGGGAGAAATTTTAAACATTTGTTAAACTAGTTATTTTTTTCTGTTGTTGCTTGGTTAGAGATATTTATAAGCTGTTCTTTATATTAGCTGTTTTCTGTTTTCATATGTTGCAAAATATTAATTTGTTGATTGACTGCTGTTACATTGTAATTTCGTGATTTTTGACTTTAATCGTTATACCTGTTTTATAGTTTTTTAAAGACTACTAACAATCGTATTCTGACCGTTGTGCACATTAGTTTTCACAGACTCCTAAGATTAATTGTACCAATCAAAAGTATCTCTTTAGATTTTGAATAATAAATAACTAATTTATTAGTAACTTTAGCGCTACACTTGTGTTATAGTTTTTTTAAGAGAATTCATCAAAGAATCACTTTAGCTTAAACAATACTACATGATTTATTTAAATGTCATTTCTGCTTAAATTGAAAGTCAGCCATTTTGTGCAAGTTTGGAAAATACTCATCTTGTATACTTGTAAAACTTTTCTCAATAAACTTTTGTCTATCATGGATAATAAAAGAGTAAATTAAGTGCCCTTAATTTACAATCAACATGCATACAGCAAACACGATAAATGATTAGAGATGCCTGCATGATCCACTGCCCCCTGAAATAACTGAATTTTGAATGAATTATTGCATTTTATAAAAATATGATGTATGTGTGTCATAGACTTAAATTGGGTTACGGTATTAATAAAATATTTAAAGCCGTAACTATTCAACATAAGATTATATTCATCAGTAATATTATTGTTGGGATAATAAATTTAAATTCATATCTCGTGCTAAAATTACTAGTTTATTACTGTCAATTTCTGAAAGTAATAATTATAATTCATTAATAAACAAAAATTTAGAATAATCGTGATAACGGTAAAGAGCAAGAACAGTAAATAGCATATTATCACCACTAGCTGTGAAAAGTTACAATTTATTCTAGAGCACGATATGTCATTTTTAATAAAAACCGTCACTCCACTAGATTTAGGAATTTCATTGCATCTCACAAATACTTTATAATTTTCTATTTTATAATTATTTACTTCAGCTTCATATATCCATATTTTAGATAAAATGATTATTTTAGAAAGTTTTTAAAACTTCGCATACAAATGGTCCAAACCACGAATGAGATAAAAATATAAAAATCGGTATGTTCCATTTGAAAATTGACTTTTGACGATTTTCAAAACTACTATTTGATATCAATTTTCAAACACTCTTTACAATTTTTTTTTTGACAATTTTGCACAAATAGTGTTCAAACTGACCCAGCTTAAAATAAAAAATACACAAATCAAGTAAAAAACTGTTTTGAATAGTTGATAACTCAATTAGTTTTGGTCTGCAAACGCCGATTTTGACATAAGATTAAAAATAAGTCAGAAACGATTGAGGGTGACATTGTACATGAAATATGCCTAAATTAGACGTAGAATCTAAAAATGTAGTAATATATATGGTGTTATATTTAAAATAAGCAAGTTGATACATACTTACGGTAAAACTAGAAGTTTTGCTATCTTTAAAATATTTTGATTGAATGACCTGCATCTACTTTGGTATGTTCGCAAATATTCATAATTTTCCTACGTACAGTTTTTCCATAAACAATCGCGGCGGTTCCCGGTAAACCACCCTGTATAGGTACCTACTGACATATTACACTTTCAAACAACATTAAAAATATTTGGAGGTTACATTTTTTGGAAGTTAATTTTATGTTTATATAGCTTTAAAAATGAGTTATACTCGAACTTAAAAATTAAATTGTATTATTGGTACCTGATATTACTACAATTAAGCATCGTTGATGATTTTTAATAATAATTGTCCCCAAACACAACAGCCACGAGATGGCCGTATCTGTGCTCATTCGAAACAAGTGTGAGAATATTTTCGCACGATGTTTTGGAATATTGAATATTAATTCAGAATTTAGTATTCTAGAATACTAGAATAATGTAAGAAACCTTAAGGCATACAAATATTGAGATTATTTAAGACCACATTTTAAAAATATTTTTAATTGTACAGAGTGCTCCAGAAACCCGTACCATATCAAAGTTGGATTATTTTAAATGGATCACTCTGTATTTTTTCTTTTAAATTGTACGATCAAATATAATGTATGTTTGTTAACATGTTTCTATACCTACTTACTTCCATTTCTGAGATAAATCGATTTTACCTGATTTGCAGACCCTCCAAAAAAATACCATATCTTCAAAATAAATAGGAACAAGCAACTTTTGTCTTACACCACTTCACTAAGAGCTTTCAACATCTTTTTTGAAATATTTACTGTACCCTGTACATCAAAACATAATAGTAAATTTTGCAAAAAGGATGTTGAAATCTCATAGTAAGGTGGTGTAACTGAAAGTTGCTTGTTCTTAATTATCTTGAAGTTATTGTAGTTTTGGAGGGTCAGCAAATCATGTAAAATTGATTTATCTCCGAAACGTAAGTAAATAGGTATAGGGACATGTTAAAGAAAATAAATTATTTTTATCGTACAATTTAATAAAACAAAAAATATAGGATGTTTTATTTAAAATAACCCAAGTTTGATATGGTACGTGTTTCTGGAGCACTCTGTACAACTCAAAATATTTTTAAAATGTGGTCTTTTATAATCTTAGTATATGTATGCCTTTAGATTTTTTATATTATTTGTCGTTTTAATGCTACAGAATAATTCGTTGGTAGTGCTCCATCCTGTATAGTAAATCGCCTGTCAATTTCTCCGTCGGACACGCAGTATAGGTAGTAACCATTCAATTTTTTATTTAATTACGTTTATTGCCACGACCATTTATAATTGATTATCTAGTACAAATAACAATTTATTTAAATACATACTTATTTCTTTTTTTATCTTAAATACAATTCAGGATAAGAACATTCGTATTGCACTTAAGCGTTTCCTGTATAAGTGCAAAATTTTCTCTTTTAAATTGAAAATCGTATTTTATCTCGAGAATTTCACTTATAATCCAAATGAAATAAAAAAGCGCGACAAGTGTGGAATAAAAGAAAATGAGAACACATTAACTGAAGATAGATGTTTCGATTCTATACATTTCATGTTCGAGGAAGAAATCTGTGATGCATGCTCATCGAAACGAAAATTCATTTGAAGGGTTTTGCGCCGTCGGGCATGAATTCAAAAATATCAGTTTCGCAAATATTATACATTTCAATAATATTTAAATTTAAATGTATGTAAATATGAAAAAACTATATAATATCGAATAATATTTATTATAATTAAATTTTTAACATATAATGGTGGGTTTGAGTGTTGATTCCAGTTGGTTTGTTTTCTGTATGTGTAAAGCATTAAACGTCTTTTCCGGTCGTACAATTAAATTTCGTTTGAGCGAAAACCTGAAAACTTTATGTTAATGAAGCTATTCAGTGCTCATTGTAAATTCAATTTCGAATTCTGCAATAACAATGTAGAACAGACTTCCTTTGACAAATACAATAATTCATTTATTTTATCCTTCAGCACTTTGAAACTCGTTTTCGTTTTTCTTTAGAAATTGATGATATTGAAATAACTCGATACTTTTTAATCTGTTAAGGCAATGAAAATTTATTGAGAAAAAGTGCACGTAATTCTATTGTAATAAAATTTATATTTTTAAGGAATTAATGGAGGCAAAACTGTAAAAAACCGTAATTAATCTAAAATGAATTTGTGGCGTTTAGGGTGTGTACTAGACGCCAGGTCAAACTCAGAGAAGAATTGTATTCTCGTTTGTTTTACACGTTTAAACGTTCACTTACAGTTATCGAGATGTACTATTTACATAAATAAATGAAAGTGGTGTAACTGATGAAATATTGTAAGTTCGCGTCCGGCCGGAAATCGCTGGCGGGTTGGATATTAGCTACGCGCTCGTGCTGACCGCTGGTCAGCGTCGCCAACTGGTCGACGCCAGTTCAGTGTTGAACCGAACTGTACTTAAACTACACTAAACTAAACTTAACTGTGACTGTGACTGTTTGACTCGTTATTGTACCTACTTCGTTTTGTATGTACGAAGTAGGTTTGTTTGCTTTGTAAGCAAGGTCGTTAAAAATGCTTTCCGATTGTCAGCATTTTGTTAATCGTAATTGTTGTTTGAATTTCAATCGTTGTAATATGCGGATGTAGAAATGATTGTGTCGATTGCAATGGGGTTGAGACAACAACTCTATAAATTGATTAGTTAATATATTGTTGTAACTATCACTGAAATTCCTTATCTTGTATCGACCACTCCGCAAAATTCTGGAGAACACTTTTTTAAAACATCTTTTAATTAGACAATTTTTCAAATTAATTCAGTCGTTAACCTAATAGATTGGAAAAAGTGAGGTTGGTTGGAAAAAGGGTAAGTGTTAATGAAACTTTGAGATGTTGTTCAAGGATGTTAATTAACAATATCTTAATTTCTGAACCCCAATGGCCCGTGTCAAAAGAGGAGAATTGCAATATTTTTGATATTGCACTAGTTTTCCCTTAATAACGTTTTTCGCTTACGTTTACATTTTCTACGTTTTTGACTGAACACAATTATTTCTGGGAAATTATATTTTTAAATATAGTCCAGGATAATTAGACATTGACTCGGACATTTAAAACAACAAGAAAAGTATTGGTAAAAATGTTCTGATTGATATCCTAAAATTTCCAAAAAATTTAGCTTGGGGAAAATCTGCCATTTTTAAAAAATCCTCGCAATCTTGGATTTGTCAAATTTTAAACATAGCGACTGAATTGATCATCAGATTTGTTTTTGCGTCAAATTACTTTGGCTCAAAATATAAATTATTAAAATATTTTGGTATTCAAAAGAAAATAATTATTATTTAAATTAAACAAAAACACAAGGCGTGGAATGCAGTTAGAGAGCAGGAATAAAACTACATAAGGAAGTTTGTGGTATCAGTGGAACTCATTGACTGTTCATTAACTGCGAAAATCTTAAGCTGCGGCTAATGCATAATTTTTAAAATAATGAGCTGCAAATGCGTCTGCGTCAATTTAAAATTTTTATATTTTAAACGTCAGTTAAATAAGCCATTAGATAGCCAAGGTGATAATGTTTATGTGTCACTTTATTGCTATGTCACTGCCGGTGGCGCTTAAATTCTTAAGTGCCCTTGACGTCCGCTTAAGTACTTAAGCGCGGCTCACTAATAAATTAAAGCAATACAATTAATAATTTTATTTTGTCAAAAGTATTATTTATATATTTTTGTTACAACTTAATTACAACTTAAAATGTTTTGTTTCTTTTTCCTTGCGTTAGAAGAAGAAATATTATATTTTATGCGATACTTAAGTGGCATTTTGTGCTTAGGATGTTAGATTGGCTGCCGAACTTAAGCTCATTATAAAATAATATTGGTTATTAACAACAATATCAAATAATAACAGCCAAATCTACTATATATTTTTAACTACAAAATAAACAACAATAAAACAACTTTTCTTGAACTTCTTTTTTATGTATAGGGTGTTCCATTTTTGGGTAACGGTTTAATACCAATAATCATCAATTCAATTTATTGCTTCACACTGAAACAACTAATCAAATGCTACAAAACGCCATATAAACAACCAACGCAATTTAACTGAAGTTACGTTTTATTAAACGCCAATACAAAGTTACGATAAACGATATTTTGGTTTTTCAGATTAATCAACGACGAAACAATGGGGAAAATACGGTATCTTCCGAAATTTATGAAATCAACTTTATAAGAATTTCATACCTTTGTATAGTGCAAATTTAGATTTGATAAGAGATTCCTTTCAACGATACCAATTTTGAATTTTATTAATCTTTTAGCATACAAGATAATCTCAAACTTCCATTTCTGTTACTCAAAATCTGGATTGGTTGAAGGAACTTACATAGATAAACTCCGGACGCCATGTTTTTTTTTTTTTTTTTTTTTTTTTTTTTTTTTTTTTTTTTTTTTTTTTTTTTTTTTTTTTTTTTTTTTCCTTTTTTTTTTTTTTTTTTTTTTATTTTTTTTTTTTTTTTTTTTTTTTTTTTTTTTTTATTTTTAAATTTTTTTTTTTTTTTTTTTTTAATTACAAATTTATTTTCACCCAAAATTCCCTTACCAGAAATTGTGTCATTTACTGCTTTATTGCGCAAATTAATTCCACGACTGTGTTTTTAGGTAAAACACACTTACTTTGTATTAATTATTACACGACTAATACTAACATAATTTTTCGCAATTAAAGCAGCGTAAGCAACTTTTTGCTTACTGCTAGAACATATTAAACAAAGAAGTAACTAACTCTCTAACTAAACCTTGGCGTGCCCTACTTAGAAAATTAGTTAGGAAACTTAATAATAATAATTAAATAAAATAGAAAAATTGGAGTATTGTCACAACTGCGTGTGGCAAACTAAGTTTTATATTAATAAAAAAAAGAGATTCCTATTCAATTTAAAGACAAATGTGTTTGATTCTAGTCTAGGGCGCACAAAATATGACATATTTTAGAAAAATAATAAGTTATAGAAAATTACCAAAAAAGGAGGTAAAAATGAAATAGAGGTTTACATGGGATGTAACTAGAAGAAATACAGAAAAATGGCTCAAAGCAAAGCAATTCTCTCATAAACAACCGCGTATGAAATTGGTAGGTAACCTAAAACTACCTGCAGTTTTAAATTGTATGTAGACAGCTCAAAATAATCACAATTGGTAACATAATATTGAAGAGGCGTATATTCGAATGTGAATGTGAAACGGTATGATGAAGAATAAGAGGGTTTGTGGTCATTTTGTTACCGGTTGATAGAAGTATGATCTCTCATATCACTTATTTACAAATTTTCCCATTAACCAAAAAACCAACCCTTGTTTTATCTACTGATAGCCGTTATTTACTGGTTTTACCAAATCATCTGAATGACTCAACAAATAAATCAGGTAAGCTAATTCATAAGATAAAATCAGGAACACTGTATTTGTAAGATAAAAACCAAAATGGCAATTCCTAACTTTTCATTAATATACAGGGTGTTTCTGAATAGGGGTAACAAAATTCTAAGGTAGATAGGGGGATCATTTGAGACACTTTTATTTATAAACTCAAAGGCAACCATGTTCACCCTAGAAGCTACACGTCAAAAACTGTTTTTTGTTTTTTTTGCAATATTCAAAATACGATGATATATTGAAAAATTCTTAGCCTACTATAGAACCAAACAAAATTTCAATGTCAAAATATTTTATTACTCAACATATTCTCTTCTTAATTGGATACATTTAGTGAGAATCTGCAACGTCTCTAGACCTTTTAAAAAAAAATGTTTCTTCTTGCTCTGCAAATCAGACCTCCACAGCTTCTATTACCTCCTTGTTGGAAGAAAATGTACGACCTTTTTTTCAGTTGAGGAAAGAGGTGATAGTCGGACGGAGCCAAATCGGGTGAATAAGGGGGTGTTCTAGTAATTCAAATCCTAAATCACAAATTTTTTGCACCTCATATAAGTCGGTCGGTGTGTACAGACGTGTAACAAATAACAGTTAAAATTAATTATTTATTATAACAATGCCCTACGGTTACTAAGTGCATAATTTGCGAAAACAATCTTAATCCAGACAAAGAAGTGCAATGTGATAAGTGTAAAATGTATGTTTTCATACTACATGTGCTGGTTTATCAAGAACTGGTACAATGCATTCAAGCTAGAGAAAAAGCATTTGTTGTTTACCTGCACTATTTGTTCAAATAAACGCAATGAAATATCACTTCTTCGAGAACTAGTGACGGAATTGCGGAAGGAAATTGATGAATTAAAGCAATGCAAATCTATTAATACTACATCTAACTTGGCAGAGAAGGAAGAAATAATTATGGAAGTTGCAGATCGTCAGCGTCGTTGAAAATAATATAATTGTTTACAACGTCGAAGAAAGTTTGACAGCAAATGTAAACGATGCTTTAATTGCGGACACAGTAAAAATTACAACTACATTAAATGAAATTACGTCTGTTAATACAAATGATATTAAAGTCGTGCGTTTGGGACGTAATCATTCACCAGATAAACCACGACCAATAAAAGTGATAATGAACTCACACACAGACAAACTTCTCGTTTTAAAAAACAAATACAAACTAAAAAACCGCGGTAGCAGTGTAGCAATTAATGCTGATCTAACGCCGATGCAAGGAAAATATTGTCTGAGACACGCATATGGAATTAGAAAACCGAATAGCCGAAGGAGAAAGGACTTAACAATTCGTTACGTAAATGGAGTTGCTAAGATTGTTAGTTCAAAAAACTAAATAATAGTAATAACACAAATAGCCTCCATTGTTACTTTCAAAATGTACGAGGATTACGAACTAAAACAGATTTATTATATTCTTACGTGTCTGATAACGAATACGACATCATTAGTTTAGTGGAAAGTGCTCTAACAAAAAATATATCTAATCAAGAACTATTTCCGTCATCTTACAATATATTTAGATGCGAAGAAATTAGACGTTACTAAACAAACTTGGGGAGGTGGAGTTCTTCTTGCTGTAAGAAATAATATCTTAACAGAATCAATAGATCTTGATGTTTTTACCTCTACTTTTCCAAACATAGACATAGCAGGATGTAAGTGCTATCATAATAACATACCACTGACTATTCTATTAGTGTACATTCCTCCTACCATCAAATTGTACTATTGAATTTTTTTGATTTGTTAGAACTCTTATTCACTTCTTTAAATAATGTACTGCTATTAGGCGACTTCAATATCACCAACTATGTTAATCATGATATAAATGACAGCTTAAATCCAAAAAATAATGTATGATTTCCAAAATTTATTCCAACTCAAACAATATAATTTAGTTACCAATATAAATAATCGATTGTTAGATTTGGTTTTTCAGTAATATTGATTGTCAAGTATATCATGATAACATTCCTATCGTCTCAAAGAAGAATCATCATCATCCCGCATTACATATTTCACTTCAATCCCATAGTAACAACTATACATCGTTTTCCTACTAACAAAAATATTAAACGTTATAACTTTAGAAAAGTAAATTATCCGTACTTTTATCAAGCTCTCGCTGATTGTGACTGGACTTCTTTAAATAACATTACTGATGTAAATCTGTAGCATGTGACATACTATATACCAAATTATATAAAATCCTATTAAAAATTATAAATTTTCTTCTTATCTAAATGGTTCTCACTTGAAATAATACACAACCTTCAATTGAAATTAAAATATTTTAATAACTATAAAAAATACAAATCGGAACGTGACTTACTTGCATTTAAACACCTTAGAAAAACTACAAAAATTTCTATTAATAATGCTTACAAAATGTATATAAGTAGAACCGAAAGTTCTATTTCTTGTGATCCAAAAAATTTTTTGGAGTTTTGTAAATACAAAACGCAGCTGCACCCGTATTCCAAATAAACTACAGAACGGAGCACACACTTTTAGCACACCATTCAGTATAATTGAAGCCTTTAAAGAATATTTTAGCAGCGTGTTTTTACATAATAATGCTCAAGGTGTTACTAATAATTACTGCTATAATAACATTCCAACCATTTCAATTCCTAGAGTGTGTGAGGGTGATGTATTAGAGCAATAAAAAAATTTAAAAAATAAGCACACAGCAGGACCGGATCAAATACCAAGTTTTTTAATAAAAGATTGTGCCAGTATATTTACCAATCCATTAACTGTAATTTTTAATGTTGCTTTAACCACATGACCTTTCCTAATGTGTGGAAAATATCTAACGTTTGTCCTATATTTAAGAGTGGAGATCCATCTGACATACGCAATTACAGGCCAATTAGAGTATTAAATAATTTTGCAAAAATATTTGAAATTTTATTACACTCTCATATTTACCCTACTATACAATTTTACATTTCTCCAACAACAACATGGCTTTATGAAAAGAGCGCTCAACGGTTACGAATCTTATGTCAATCACTCAGTTATCCGTAATAATCTAGATAGAGGTGGTCAAGTAAGATGTCATATATACTGACATATCCAAGGCAACTTTGACCAAATTTCTCATAGGCTACCTATTAGCAAAATTATGCAACTTTGGTTTTAATAGTTCCTTATTATCATTCTTTGAATCGTTATTTACAGAATCGCAAACAATTCGTTATTTATAATAATTACGTGTCTTCTTATTTAATACCTACGTCAGGGAATACCTCAAGGATCCAATCTCGGACCATTATTATTTATAATTTTCGTTAATGATCTTACAGAAAACATACAATCAGAAAAGTTATTATTTGCTGACGACTTAAAAATATATTATTCTATAAGATCTTACAGTGATTGCCAATTTCTTCAACATCAACTGGTCAATGTCAACTCTTGGTGTCGAGTGAATTATTTGTCACTCAATACCACTAAATGTAATGTGATGTCTTATACCCGTAAAGCAGAACCAATTTTGTATCCGTACTGTATCGACTTTAATGTTTTAACGCGGTGTAGAGTCTTAAAAGATTTTGGTGTATTTTTTGATGATAGATTGACATTCACAGATCATATTAAATACCTATCACAATCTGCTTTAAAAACTTTAGGCTTCATTATACGAAATTGTAAACAATTTAAAAATTCCATCGCGATAATAACTTTGTACATTACACTAGTGCGTTCCAAACTCGATTATTATTCATTAATATGGTATCCCACACAAGGCAACCATATCGCCTCTGTTGAAAAAGTCCAAAGAAAAATTTTTGAAATATTTAACTTTTAAGATTGATGGAACTTATCCTGAAAGAGGATGCTCTCAAGAAACACTTTTGTTAAGATTTGACTTTCAGTGTTTAAATCAACGCAGACGTACATCTAGTGTTATTTTTCTCTACCAACTACTTCATAATCTAATTGATTCTCCTTACCTTTTATCACTCATTAAATTCCATGTTCCATTTTTTCACTACACGTAACAAAATAACATTTCATTTACCATTGGCACGTACAAATATATTATATAGATCGCCAATTCATATCATCTGCAGAAATTTTAATTTAAGTTTTTCTCATAATGATATTAACAACTGTACGTTAATGTCATTACTTGTTTACGATTAATTGCCCTTAAAGTTTTGGTGTCGCTTTAATTTGGCATCTAATCGGTTGAATGAAAGTGAACTGTGGACTGTATGAACTTTACTATTTTTATTGAACTTAAAATGCACTGTAACATCTACATATGATGCATCTCGCCTCGTGAACATATCTTACACGAATGCTACTCTTCATTTTAGAACACACAATTCATCATGACGAATCAAATGGCGAATGAATACGATTAAAAATAAGCGCAATAACCCTTCATCATGAACATACCCCCGGCAAATTGAAAATTTGACTAAATTTACAATTTAAGAAAAAATAACTAAAGCTATGCAAACCATTATTACATAAAGAACTATTGTACAAAACAGTTTGTGAAATACAAACAAATCTTAATACTAGAACGCACATCATCTCCACATCATACGTGTATGGGCAACGGACATATTGTTGCGAAAGATCGTCGAATTGTACCATTAGGCGTTTTAATTGTGGCAACACGATTGACACCATCTGGACCGGAATGTGCCACTTGAACCACTCTGCCTAGCTTCCATTGAAGGGAGGCAAATTGTTGTCCTTTATTAGTACTAAAGTATTCACTTCCAAAGCTGAGTGATGCGATTTCCATTTGTGTCTTTGCTGCATCTCTGATAAATATTCACGACTCCATCTCTTCCACAAATGTTGATGCATTTGCTGAATTCTTTAAAAATTTAGACAATCTCGTCTCGGAAATTGAAGTTACGTCTGGATCGGGAGCTGCAACCAATTGTCTTCCAACCAGAAAGTGTGCTGGGGTTAAGGGTTGAAAGTCATTTGGATCGGATGAGATAGGACAAACAGGTCGTGAATTTAATGTAGCTTCCACCTGAGAAAGCAAAGTGCTAAGCTCTTCGTAGGTTAGCAAACAATTACCAATCACCCGTTTTAGGTGAAATTTACATGACTTGACACCCGCCTCCATAATCCACCAAAGTGTGGGCTATAGGCCGGTATAAAATGCCAGGTAATTCCTTCACAAACTGCTGAATTAGAAATGGAATTACCTTGCTCTTGTAAGAATTTACCAAATTCTTGCAGGATTGAATTTGCACCAACGAAATTCTTTCCGTTGTCGGAATAGATGTGAAGTGGTTTACCCCTACGTGAGGTAAACCTTCGAAAGAAAGTATGAAAGATTCTGCAGATAAATCTGTAACTGCTTCGATATGAAGTGCCCTGGTGGCCAAACAAATATATAAACATATATATGCTTTTGAAACTTTAGAACCTCGACCTTTCCTATCCTTAACTAGGATTGGCCCAGCGTAGTCAACACCAACATTACGAAAGGGAAAGGAAGGTTCCACTCGCGCAAGAGGAAGATTTCCCATAATAGGTTGCACAAACCTTGGTGAAGCTTTAAAACACTTCATACAGTTGTAAACTATTTGTTTACTTAAGTTCCGGCCAGAAGTGATCCAAAATTTCTCCCTCAGAGACGATAATAATAATTGAGAACTAGCATGTAAAAGCCTTACACGCTCCCGTTGGACTAAAATTTTAGAAAGGTGATGTTTGCCCGATAAAGAATAGGATGCCTTTTGTTGTAAGAAAAGGCGAGTTTTGAAGACGACCACCTACTCGAAGAATTCCATCAGAATCCATAAAAGGAGTCAAACTCAACAGACGCGAATTGTTCTTTAACATTTTGTTTTCTTTGAGAAGTTTGATTTCATCAGGAAAAGATTCTGATTGTACGATTTTACTATCACCTTTAAAGAATTTTCCAACTCAATTGAAGTAAGAGAACCTAGCAAACGCAGCGGTTTAGAATGAAGACAGTTGTAACGAAAACGTAAGCAGTATGCCATAATTCTTTCAATTTTGACATACACGAAAACTTAGAAATACAAAAAGGGGTTCGGTAACAACAAAATTTTCGATAATTCCATCAATTCAGGAACCTCAGCAACCTCTGAGTCGAATTGTGGCCAGCAAGAAATGTCATCGGCAAGCCAAGAAGGTCCATGCCACCAAAGTGATGATTCTTTTAGAGCTTGAGGAGTAATTCCTCGTGACAACAAATCTGCAGGATTTGATTTTGTCGGAACGTGACGCCAAATAGCATTTGTCGTAAGCCCCTGAATGTCGGCAACTCGATTGCGGACGAACGTTTTTAGAGTGTGAGGAGTAGATTTCAACCATGCCAAAACGATAGTTGAATCCGACCATAAGAAACAACGAAAGAGAGAGATCCAAAGCTTTCAGTACTTGAGCCGTAAGCTTAGCCAGAAGTAAAGCTCCGCAGAGCTCGAGTTTAGGAACGGTCAAGGATTTAAGCGGAGCGACCTTTGCTTTCGCGCACAACAAACTAACTTGGACTACACCTAGTTCATTAACAGATCGAAGATATATGCTTGCGCCGTAGGCTGAAAGTGATGCGTCGCAAAATCCGTGAAGCTGAATATCTGAAGGGTTTTGACAAACGGCGTGTCTAGGGATTTCCAAGTCATTTAACATATTAAGATTAGAGCGATATGTGGTCCATTTGGACTGAATGTTGCACGGAACAATGTCGTCCCACGACAACTTTTCCAACCACAAACCTTGAAGCATTATCTTTGCATCAATGGTACATGGTGTGAGCAAACCGAGCGGGTCAAAAATGCGAGCTATTTCCGATAAAATAACTCTTTTCGTTATTTTTCTGATACCTTGAATGTTGAAATTGAATACATGAGACAGTCGATACCAAAAGACCAAATGAGACCTAGAGTTGAAGTGTGACCATTGGGGTCGAACTTAAGAATGCCAGGATGTAACTCAGATTTGGGAATATAAGCTAGTGCCTCCGGATTGTTAGATATCCACTTGCGAAGCTTGAAATGACCTGAGTCTAGAACGTTAGTTAACTGAGAACAAATTTCCTGAGCTTCTTGAATGCTGTTGACACCAGTAAGAAGGTCGTCAACATAGAAATCATTCTTAATTATTTTTTGAAATGTTAGGATGAGAATTTTTCACAATCAATTCCCATCTGAAACAAACAACGAATGGCCAGGAAAGATGCACAGGCTGTGCCGTAAGTGACAGTGTTCAAGTCGTATGATTTGATTTCATCTGCAGGAGAAAAACGCCACAGAATTCGTTGCAGAGGACGTTGCGAAGGTACGACTAACACTTGCCTATACATTTTCTCCACGTCTGCAGCTAGCACAAACGAGTATTTTCGAAAACGGACTAAAATAGCGAAAAGATCTTGTTGGATATTAGGACCAACCATTTGGATGCTATTTAGTGATGAACCATTCGTGGTTCCCTGTGAACCATTGAATACAACTCTAAGTTTAGTTGTCAGACTATCTTCCTTTAGAACTCCGTGATGTGGGAGATAATACTGAACGCTAGTAATGTTGAGGTTAGATAAAGACATATGTCCTAACTCTAGATACTCCTTCATAAATGCTGAATACCGATTTGAAAAGTCAGGATTGGCTTGAAGACGCCGCTCCAGCGAAAGTAATCTCTTTTGTGCAATTGCAAATGAGTCACCTAGAGTCTGAGGATCATGTTTGAACGGAATTGAAACTACAAATCTACCCTCCGCATTTCTGTAAGTATTTTGAACAAAATGCTCCTCGCAAGCATTTTCTTCTCTAGAAAGAAGTTTATCCGTAGGATAACTTTCGATTTCCCAAAATCGAGACAATTGATCAGACATACTAGTGATACTCGCATGACATTGTACTTGCTCTGGTAATTTAGCACTAATTGGACCAGATATGACCCAGCCAAGTCGAGTATTTTGAAGGATTGGTAGATCAGTACCTAACTGTATTTGTCCGACACAAAGCAATTCAAAGAAAATTGGAGAACCAATCAACAAATCAATTCTCCTTGGTTTGTCAAAGAAGGATCAGACAAACGAATATGATTTGGAATACGAAATTTGGTAGAGTTCACTCGAAAAGATGGTATCACTCCAGTAATTTCGTTTAACACGAAGCACGAAAGATTTCGCTTGTATGAAGAGTCATGATCTCTTATTTCTAACTCACATCTAGATTGTATATGAGAAAGGGATCCATTCAGACCTGCCACAGAGATATTTACCTTATGAGTTTGTAAACCTAATGTTTTGCACAAATCTGAACAAACGAAATTTGATTGACTGCCCGAATCAAGCAGAACACGAACGGAATGAAGATTACCAGCGGAATCGAGAATGTTACAGGTCGCTGTTGGCAAAAGAACTTTGAAAATGTTTGAACAAAGAGCTGATACACTTGGCCCAGGTTCTGCCGAACTTTGTTCTTGCGTGACTTGCTCGGATGGTTTGTCATGCAATAACGAATGGTGTTTCCCTTTACATGTACGGCAGGCGAATTTGGAATTGCATTGAGACTGTATATGGCCTTTGCATAAACAATTGAAACAGGCCTTGAGTTCTTTCACCTTTGATGACCTTTCCTTTGGTGACAATTTTATGAAAGTTTCACATTTCGATAAGTAATGGCTTTGATTGCACAGCAAACAAGTAGGGCCACTTACAACGAATGATTTTGAATGTGACTTGGAAATGTCTGTGTTCACTTTGGTCGGTTTTGAATTTTCTAAGCTATCCAGAAGATTGGCTTGCTTAGTTAAGAAATCTTTGAATTCCTTTAATGAAGGTAGCTCTGAAGTGGATTTGACACGAAAAGTTTCCCATTGACGCGATGTAGTGGGATCTAATTTTTCTGCCACAATATGAACTATGAACGTTTCGAACAACTTTTCTGAATTTGCGAACGAATAAAGCGCTGTCACATGCTTGAACAAAGAATCATTAATTTTCGAAGACTGACAGCTGATTCTTTTGTTAATGCTTTCAAACCCAAGATTGATTTCAGATGATTTCGAATTAATAATTTTGGTTGATCATATCTGTCAATCAAAGTTTGAAAGGCAATTTTGTAATTATCAGCAGAAAACTCCAGTGATTTTATTACTTCTGCTGCAGCCCCTGACAAGCTGCCTTTTAAGTAATGCAACTTCTGAATATCAGATAATTCAGAATTCTCATTTATTAAATTTGAAAAAATAGATTTAAATTCGGACCAATTTTCCAAATTGTCACCCGAAAAGTTGGGAATAACAATTTTTGGAAGATTGAATCCTGGAGTTTTATGTAAACAATTACTTGAATGTCGAGAATTAATTTCTGAATTGGGTGAACTACGCCCTGAATTGATTTGGTTACCAACTGGATTAACGTGCGAACTTTGAATAAACTCCTCTGCTTCCGCAATTGTATGAAAATAAGAGGTTTCGAATTCTCCATAATCTTTTTCTGCAGCATCTACATCGGTTGTAGCCTGCATTATTTCGGTGTGATTTGTTTCATATTCAGATAGAAGTGATAAAGCGATATTAAGCCTTTTTGCAACTCTAACAATTTTATTTGGGGTATTTGAGTGGTATCAGTGAAGCTATTTTTTAGCTTCTCCAAATGAGTTTTGAATCTGGTTAATTTCCCTTTAACAACAGTACGATTTCGAATTAAAGCTTCCATTATGAAACAAAACAACGAATTGAATGTGGAAATGAAAATGCAACGTTAAAGAATCTTATCTTATTGAATAAATGAACTGAACTTGATATGCTGAGATTGTAGGTGCAATTCAATCCCACGCAGAACTTGGTAACTCGAATGAAAATGCAACGCATATGAATTTTATCACGAACTTTAACCCGCACGACGCTTTCCAAGGTGAAAGGAATGAACAAGATATTTAACGAAAATTATGGAAAAAGGGATGCACACTTACTTGACGAACGATTGCAGGACCTTCCCTTGAAACGAAGATGTACGCCGGCCGGCTTCGATTGCTTGCACGTTGGTCGATTGAAAATCACGTCGATCACTGATCAGGCTCGATGGTCCATGTTTACGATTAATTGCCCTTAAAGTTTTGGTGTCGCTTTAATTTGGCATCTAATCGGTTGAATGAAAGTGAACTGTGGACTGTATGAACTTTACTATTTTTTATTGAACTTAAAATGCACTGTAACATCTACATATGATGCATCTCGCCTCGTGAACATATCTTACACGAATGCTACTCTTCATTTTAGAACACACAATTCATCATGACGAATCAAATGGCGAATGAATACGATTAAAAATAAGCGCAATAACCCTTCATCATGAACACTAACATTATATGCTCTTTAGTTTTATGTATTACGTACATACATACTTGTAAGTATTTAATTTTTGTTTGTTTTTGCATTTGTTTTAATTAGGCTATTTTTTAACTATTTACCTAACGTTAATGCTAATTAATTTGAAAATGTAGCCTGAAGGCTATGAAACTGGCCGTTATTAAAATAAAATAAAAATCACTTTTTGCTTTTAATGTTAAATGTCGTCGGTTACGATTTCAGAGTTTAGTAGTCGAAGAAAACTCGGAAAAGAATTGAACAGAGAGAGTACTTTTATATCGACGCATAAGTTCTATTACCACTTGAAACCCTTCGGGCGATACGATTGTTGACCAGAATGGATTATTAGGTTAAGTACCCTAATAATGCCAAAATATTTCAAAATAGCATAAAACAGGGTTTGAATAAGACTTGAAAATATTTGAAACTTAAACATTTAAATATCAATTAATAATGTAGTTATATGAGGAAATTTAAAGTATAAATAAAGCATTTTACTGTAGTTTTCTACATTTACAATAACGATTTAAGAATGATGCATATAAAACCAGAAACAGTGATTTAGTTCAAGCACAGCAGATTATTTTAAACATATTTCAATGTTTGAGTGCTGAACGATACGCAGACACCGAAAAGTATATAAAACATAGGATAGTCACGTTGCCGAGAATTTCACATTATAAACCAAACCATTCGATAAAGAGGAATTGTTGTGTAAATGAAAATCGAATGTGGACGCAGCTTCATAGGATTGAAACCCTACGATGTGAATTACCGGAACTTGGTTTAAAACCAGAAAAAATTGGCTGGTTAAGATCAATTAATTTAGAGCGTTGGGAAGAAACGTTATGTATTTGAATGAGGTATGGTTCGATAAGCATGATGTTATCCTGAATAGAGGGAAGGCAGTAGGACACCTTCTCGCAGAAGGTTATACCTAATGCACTCGACTACTCTTTATGAAACTTATAAAAACGTCTTCAGCAGATTATCACGAATGTATGGCCGCAGAATTGTTTAAGAAATGGTTAAAAGATCAATTGGGACAAAGACTGTTTTGCTAGATATAATCAAACAACAAAATTTTTATTTGGGCACATAGTTTTAAACCTTCCGCCTTACTATTGAATCTTTACCCCATAGGGTTAGTTTGGGCATCATTAAAAACGAACTTAAGAAACGTTAATTAGTCACTCCAATTAAATGGAACTCTATTATAAAATTTAAAGACAGTTGTTAGTGGCTTAAGCAATACATACATTTGGCTTAATTGAAAAAGGTGATTTAGTATAAGGGTGCGTATCACCACTAAGACAAAATTATGAAAAATAGTTATCTTTCCGTTACGATTACGGGTACATTTTATTTATTAAAAAGTTGGTCAAGACCACATATGATAGTTTATAGTTTTCAGAAGACAAATACGGAAAGAATTTTTAGAAAATGTAAATAAACATGCTTTTATTTAAATTAATGACAACATGCTGATATACACAATAATTTAATTAAAACTAATGTACGAGGATATATTGAAAACTCTTAGCCTACTATAGAACCAAACAAAATTTCAATGTCAAAATATTTTATTACTCAACATATTCTCCTCTTAATTGGATACATTTATTACAGCGAACCTGCAACGTCTCTAGACCTTTAAAAAAAATGTTTCTTCTTGCTCTGCAAACCAGACCTCCACAGCTTCTATTACCTCCTTGTTGGAAGAAAATGTACGACATTTTAAACTTTTCAGTTGAGGAAAGAGGTGATAGTCGGACGGAGCCAAATCGGGTGAATAAGGGGGGTGTTATAGTAATTCAAACCCTAAATCACGAATTTTTTGCATGGCAACATGAGATTTGTGTGCAGGGGCGTTGTCCTGCAAAAACAAAACACCTTTGGATAGCTTTCCGCGTCTTTTCTCTTTAATATTTTCCCGTAGAGTGGTCAGTAATGTCGAATAGTAATCTCCAGTTATTGTTCTACCCTTATCCAAAAAATCAATCATGATTACTCCATGGCAATCCCAAAAAACTGAAGCAAGAACTTTTCCAGCAGATTTTTGGACACGAAACTTCTTAGGTCTTGGAGAACCAGAGTGTCGCCATTCCAATCGATTGTTGCTTTGTTTCTGGATCGTAGAAATGTACCCAAGTCTCATCCATAGTAACAATTCGGTTTAAGAAGTCTACATCGTTTTCCAATCGAGTACAGATCGAACGCGACGCTTTTGGTCAACATTCAAACATTTGGGGATCCATTTTGCAGCAATTTTCTCATGTCCAAATTGACGTGAACCATATGATGACGCGTTCGTATGAAATATTCAGTGCTTCAGATATCCGTTTTAGCCCAATTCGACGGTCTGATAAAATCATGTCATGAACTGCATCGATATTTTCGGGGACTGACACAGAAACTGGCCTTCCTGATCGGTCATCATCTTCAATGGAAAATTTACCTCTTTTGAAGCTTGCATTCCAATTTTTGACGGTCGCATACGAAGGACATTGATCACCAAGGGTATTAAGCATATCTTCGTAAATCTGCTTACCTCTTAACCCTTTTAAATACAGGTACTTGATGATGGCTCGATACTCCAATTTTTCGATTTTCACAATTTCGGTGGACATCTTTTTTTATTTAATTTATTGCGTGACTCTGGTTTACTTTTTTGACGTCAAACTTTACACTGACACTTCTAATAAGTTATTGTTCGTTGCTATGGTAACGCAATATTTTGTTTATGCAAGGAACTGGTCTAGGCTAACTAGATATCAATACATCCTCGTAAATTGCGATGTTTCTCCGTATTTTACGTAGACATTGATCTAAGAAGAATTCCTTATTTGAGAAATGTTTTACGATTTTCTCGTTTGTTTTAAATAATAACAAAATAGTGCAAATTATTTCCAGTTTTGTAGACAAATTTGCTTTTCCTATTTCATAGGCAACCCAAACAATATACTCTTTTATTTTTAGTTCGTACCCTTTAGATACACTAAGAGCCCGTTCCTACTTATCCGATCAGTCTTTAGGCCTGAAACCGAACGCCGGACGTGGTGTTTACAGTATATCCGATTAGTCTGTTTTGCCGGAAGGTCGGTGGTTTGACTTGCTGCCAGGTTACGTTTGTATTTCGCACGCGATGGACAGCGATGATGATGATCTTATATTGTGGTGGTATTTGAGACAAATGAGACGAAAAGAAGTAGAAAACAAAGACAACATTGGGTGCATCCTATACTTCGAGACATTTAAACATTGATGGGTGAATTAAGGAATGATTAGGCGAAGTTCTTTAACTACTTTAGAATGTCTTTTCCTCTTTCGACGATCACTTGGAAAGAATTTCAATGGACATAAAATTACAAGACACGAGATTTAGAGAGTGCATTTGTCCATAACAAAGGCTGTCCATATGTTTCAAGGGTACGTCCTTTTTTTCTCTTCAAATATTTATACAGGAAATGCTCTTCCAAGGTGGCTAGTTGGATTGGAATATATTTTTTAGAAGTTTAATAAAATACAGATATGTAATTATTGAAATATTTTATTGGAAACAGTCACATGAGAGTTTTTGTTTTTATCGTCTTGATTAAGTCATAGTGACTAAATTCCTTCAAAATCATAATCTAATACACTCGATGCTGCAGAAGATGGTTAAGAATGATATAATGACTGAGAGGTTGGTTATTTATTTAATCGTATGGTACATTTTAAATATTATATTGTGATGTATGGTGCCCCAGAAGATCAGTATAAGCCTGTACTGTGTGGTGACAAAACCGTGTTCAATTGTGGATTGGTTCGTCTTGCCAAAGCATTTACTTCAATGTGTAGGAAACCACTAAAACCTAAACATGTCAACCCTTACCCACCCTAGTATTCACATGTAATAATATTAATTAAGTGTGTAATGTGATTGTGTTTTTGTGAAATTATGTTGTACATTTTTCTTAATTATCCAGGAGGGTCTTGATGACCAGGTCCGGATACCAAAGTGGTGATTCTCAGGAACATGTTTTTCTTATCGACCATGGAGTACTGTAGGTACTGATCACCTTCCAGGTGATGTTGAGGTTGGTGATGGTGAATGTAGGAACGCTGCCGGCTGCTGAAGACGTTGTGTATGGTATCTACGATATTGATCTTGCCATTCAGTTTGATAATCATATCTTTGGAAACCAACTCTATTTTGGCCTTTGATTTTTTGTATAAGAGCTAAAACTCCTGCTTGAAACTCTAAAGTTTCATCCATTGTGAAAGAATTCACGGCGGGTAGTACATCCTTGAAAAATAATAAATTTGGGTTTTCTTTTTCTTGTGTCATCCTAGAGTCCAGGAATTTAGATATCTTTTCATCGACGTCTATTGTGCTCTTCGTGCTTTTGGGAATCGAATGTTTACGAAACTCAGTTGCATTACTAGGACCACTTTGTACATTTCCTTCATCGCAGTTTTGAATTGACTCACCGGTTGATCTCGGCTCATAAACCTTCTTTGAAAACATCATCTGGTCATCGTGTACATAACGTCGAGACTTTTTGGCAGTAGATCCAGATTTTTTTCATCTTTCTTATTTTTCATCGATTTTTGTCATGTGTCTCAAATGTTGTTCCATTTATCCGATACAGATTTTCCTGCAAACAAATAATAATATTATAAAGTCTTGTTGTTTAAGTGTTTTCATCCATTTTCAGATATTTTTGCTTCTGGGTGTTCGTTCAAGGATCTCCACTACTCATATAGGGTAGGAATATTGTCTATTAGTAAAATAATAAAAGAAACCAGCGTCATTATTTGGAAGAGGTTATGCACAGATTTCATGAAGTTGCCTGATACTGAGAGAGAATGGGAAGCCATTGCAAATGGATTTGAAACAAAAGCTAACTTTGCTCATTGTCTTGGAGCTATAGACGGAAAGCACATCGGAATTATAAAACTATGCTATAGTGGTTCTATGTTCTTTAATTATAAAGATTATTTCTCTTTTGTATTAGTTGCTGTGGTCGATTCAGAATACCGATTCATCTACATAAGTATTGGTTCATATGGGAAAGAGTGTGATTCTACCATATTAAAGAACAGTACCTTTTGGCAAAAATTCTAATGATGGTTCATTAAATATACCAAAACCCAAGCCTGTGGATGAAACCACACATGAAAAATGCCGTATCTACTCATTGGGGACGAAGGCTTTAGCTTAACACCGAATCTCTTAAGATCATATGGGGTACACATTTAGATCATGAAAAAAAATCTTCAACTACCGCTTGAGCCGAGCTAGAAGACATGTTGAGTGTGCCTTTGGCATTCTAGCCAATAAATGGAGAATCCTGCATCGGCCGATAGATCTTCAAATAGAAACGGCAATTAACGTCATAAAAGCTTGTACGGTTTTACATAACTTTGTCGAGATAAAAACGGTGTTAATTTACAACAAAACCCAATAAGTATGGAAACAAGTGAAGAAACGGGCCCGGTCCCACATCGTCCACACCCTCGACCGTGTAGAGGTGGTCCTACTGCAAATATAATTCAAAGAGCATTTGCTGAATACTTCTCGTCTGATCTTGGTACAATAGCTTGGCATGAAGCAGCTATATGAAACTACCTACATAGTATTGAATAAAAAATTAACATACTAAATTTTTTTCTTTCTTTTTCGTCCAGTTTCTTAAACTCGGGATTTAATATTATGCAAATTTCCCGCCACGCTTCTAATCGTCGATTTGTTAATTTGTACTCGTCCAACGTTTTATCCCACAATACGGGTTTATTTACGACTAGCGATATCAACGCGCAAGCGTCTACATTCATTTGCACGAGCACTTGACGCCGAATGAGACTAGCGACGCGAGGAAGGGCGGAGCGGAGGGGGTCTCGTCTTCAGTCTTGACGCAACGTTCGTTCACACTCATCCGATCCGGGCGTTTTGACTGATCGTCGCAGTGGCAAAATGTCCGTCAAATAACTCGGATCAGTCTTTTTCCCCGGATCAGTCATAATGTGAACAGCTCCATACAAATTGTACTGCTACTGGCACATCCGTCTATTTAGACTGACCGAGAAAAAGACTGATCGGATAAGTGAACGGGGGCTCTAAGAGGATTATATTGTAAAGCATAGACAAAACTCAACAACAAAAGCAGGTAGAATGTTAAAAGTGGATTTGTTTTTGTACGTATACAAATGCAATGTATGTTCCTAAAAATAGAAATATAATTGTATTGATGGGACTACTATTCTTTCTGTAAGATACGAGCTGTAACTAGATAAATGGTTAGTTTTGATAATCCCTATCTATTCTTTAAATTACATAAAAGATAAATTTATTTTTTTTTAAATTACAACGTACGATTTTATAACCAACTCAATAGCTACTGACCCATAAAATTCTTGATAAAGCAAACTTTTAACAGTGTTCGCAGTAGATGTTGTTGATCTTAACTTACAAATTCGTCCAAAATTGGATGCTGTTAACGTTTTATTCTCATTTTCTTAAATTATTGTCTTTTTGTTCTCTTGTTGAAAATTCTATTTCTTGCAAATCCTCCTTCTCGAGCTCATCAAGAAATGCGTCTCTTTTTATTTTAAATGTTGTGACATCTAAGTCTTCTGCACTAGCATGGGGACCACCTTTATCTGTGTTAATAGTTTGAAATAATTTCCGCCAATGTTGTATTTGTGTTGTTTACTTCGTGAATAACTCGCATTTCGTATTTTTGTGCTTCATATATTTTAGTAAATCTTCCAGGATTTATTATAGCTTCAGAAATTTTTGTGTGCAATAATCCATGTAAATTAAAAGATGTAACGGCAGCTTTACAACGTGAACTGTATGATCCCCGTTGATAATAATTAATTCTATTTCCAGCAACAAACTTTGCTACTACCGAGTTAAATGACTCTACTATGTTACTGTCTACATCTTCTATAAGAGTGTTTGTCAATAGAGCAACCCTACTTACAGCCGGCTCAAAATCTTCAAATATCGGACTTTCTTTGATTCGGTTCGTCATGTTTGTTTCTTACGCTATACTACGGCTACAAAAATACGAAGCGCAATTTGTGTGTTCGCCAAAGATGTGATATGGACTATTTATTATATCATTTTTTAGTAATTGTATTTTTCTCGTTTATTTATATTTTGAGATTTTCGGTATTGTATCGCTGCTGTTACGTTGTATCTGAGTATTTGTTGATTTTCATTAACTTTCTAATTGCACAGTTAACTCTTGGTATTCTGCATCTCTCGTATTTTAGTACAGTAGTTGCGAAGGATATGGTTGCGGCATTCTATTTTTCTCGATAATTAAACTGTGGACCGTACGGAGCTGCATCTTTTAAGGACTATTTACACACGTCAGTGCCGTATCAGTACCGTGTCAGTTCAGTATTAGTGTCAGTGAAAAATAAAATATCGTTGCGTTTGTATCAAACTGACCTGTTCAGACAAGTCCGACACAGTAACGTGTTTTACCGTCAGTGCCGCTGCAGTAACCGTAACGTGAATGTTAAATAGATCGACAACGATATTTTACGTCATTTTCACCGAAGTGCTAACGGGATTTTTTGGTTGCTCTAAAAACAATAAAAAAAATGGATGAAAAATTAATTGAATTAGTACGAGATTGTCCAGAATTGTACGATTTGTCAAATAAAAAATACATGGACACCGGTTTTAAAAACAATATTTGGGGAAATATAGGAAAAGAACTGAAACTTGAAGGTAAGTTGTTACTTTATTATTAAATTGTAAAAGTTAAAATGTTATTAATTAAATAAGTTATAAAATAACCGTTTCTTAAATTTTTTCATCTTGCCAAGGCACACGTCCAATATCTGATATAAAGTAGTTAGTAAACAATTCTCTTACAACAAATGCGGCATTAGTTGCATTTCCCTTGCATAGGTAGATTTTGTCGGTTTGTCTGCCGAATAACATCCAAGTTTGCATTTGGATTTTGATATGTATATGTGCTTGTGTCATATTTTTTATGAAGTTATGTAGAATGCAAGCTGCCAAAATTATATTATCTACATTTTCCGGTTTGGCCTGGATTCGTCTCGTAAATATTCTAAATTTTTGAATTAAAATACCAAAAGAATTTTCAACAGTCCTTCGAGCTCTGCTTAAACGATAGTTGAAAATGCGCTTAGAATCACTCAATCCGTTTCCTGGATACGGGCGCATCAGATAAGTTTTAGAGGGAATGCCTCATCACCAACAATCACATAAGGAGCCTCAGTGTCTATGCCTGGTAATGTTGCAGGACGTGGTACAGATAAAGTATTGTTTTGAAGGGCTTTCCCCAGATTAGATTTAGCAAAAATACCACCATCACTATTCTTGCCATAAGCACCAACATCAATAGCTATAAAGTTGTAATGTGCATCAACAAGTGCCAGTAACACAACAGAAAAGTTTTTCTTGTAATTAAAAATTGAGATCCGCTATTTGGGGAGCTTGAATTGTAAAATGTTTCCCATCTATCGCACCCAAACAATTGGGGAAATTCCAAATTGTGCTAAAGCCATCAGCAATAGTTTTCCACATTTCTTCTAAAGGTTGAGGCAACATTTCACTCATTAAAATGTTTGTTAGTATTTTGCAAGTTTCTATTACAATTTTATGCACTGTACAATGTCCCATGCGGTAACTGAATGATATTGTTTTTAGAGAATCTCCAGTAGCGAGATACCTACAAAAAAGTATTTGTTAATTTAGTATAGACTGCACAGTTCAGCACCTAACCACTAATTTATTTTCAGGGTCCGCATGTAAGACCAGATGGAACAATATAAGAGACAATTACAGAAAAGCTTTAAAAAACAATAACTAAAAGTGGACAATCCGCAAAAAAATAAAACTGTATAAATACGCGGAGCAGTTGGAATTCTAAATAAATTTTTTGATGAGAGAAATACGAAAGGAAATATTGAATCACAAGAAGACGAGGTGAAGGAACAGGAACAGGAACATAATGAAGAAGAACAAAGCAATGAACAGAACGCAGTGAATGATGAAAATCCTCCAATTGTTGAACTAGAAACTAAAGATGAATCAAGGCAATTTTCTACGCCTAAAGCGTATTTAACAACTTCCAACAAACGTAAAAAGTAAATGCCTCCCAACAAAGTGCATCTTCCCAATTGAAGGAATACCTACTTCAAGAAAAGTGAGAACCTTCCAATTCATCTGTTCGAAAAGTAGACTCCGTGGACGATTTTTAACTGGAATAGGTTCAACACTCAAAACTCTAAGTCCATATTATTTAAATTTAGCCAAATCTGAAATATTTCAGACAGTTCAAAAATACGAACTGCAAATGGTAACTGGGCCGGCGTATAGATCAAACCAATCATTGCATGGTGAAGATCGAAGTAGTTCTTCAGAACCACCTTGTGTTAGCTAATATCCAAATGTTACATCTCCATGCGATATGGCACAATCACCGGCAATGTATTCAAATACTTCTACACGAACCTCGACTCCACTGTCGTCACCTAATCCAGATGTAGACCAACAGCATCCCAGAGTACTTGATCAAAGTATTATTGCGTCATCGTCCTATCAACAAGCGGACTCGATTCAAACCTTTTTAAAAATTATCAAGACCTTTAACTTAGTATATGTATTACATACATATATTTGGTATTTATGTTTAGTTATGTTCTCAGTTACCTTTCTTTGAATAAAAACTGTTTTATTACAATAATTACGCTTACTCACCTTAAACATACTGCTAAACGTTCCCTCGGGGTAAATGCTTTTCTCCAGTGCGTGTCTTGTTTCATTAAATGTCTTTCTATTTTATTCAGCAATATATTAAAACAATTTTGAGACATTCTAAAATATTCAAAAATTTTTGTTCATAGTCTACTAATTCCCGATATAAAGTAATAAATTCTCCTTCACTTTGTCGTGTCATCCATGCCTTGTGTACCCATTTTCGCTTTTTATTTAAACTCTTATTTTCCTCTTCCTCATCTAGGGCTATGGCGATAATTGCCAATTCTTTATTGGTAAAACAAGCCATTCCACTGATATTTCACTGCAAGCACTGTTTATATACTACGGACGTGTGTGTATTGACATCACTGAGCGACCACGGATAACAATGATACTGAACTGACACGGTACTGATACGGCACTGACGTGTGTAAATAGTCCTTTAACTTTCGCCATGACACTGCTGTCACCGTCGGCAATAACTTTATTATAAATCATTCCGTGCATATCAACGGATGCTTTAAAACCGTCAACAATTGCCGCAGCTTTCATAGCTGTTGTTGTTCCAAATAAATTTTTGTAGCACACATGTTCTTTCTTTCTTCGGTTTCTTGTGTTTCTGACGTTCACAATACTGCAGTACTTATTTTAACACCAATAAATAAAACTTTCTTGGTATGCCACCCATTAATGTACGCGACGCCAGACAACGTGTTATAATTGCAGTGATAAGAGCGCTTTGACCATGCACCGTCTACTGCAACGGTAATCATTGGACCATCGTTGGCATCAACATTGCCAGATACAATTGCTACTTTTGCTTCTTCTTTTCCAGCATCGATAATTTCACACCAAGCAGTTTCCTTTAATGCATCGTACACTTTTTTTTGATGTTTCAAAAATGTTGCACTCGAGATAATTGGAATATTCAAAGACGATGTTATTTCCATCAGACGAGTATAACTTCCTCCAGTAGCAATAGTTCCTAGTTTTTTTGTGATTTAAAATAACACTTAAAATGTTCACAAAAAATAACAATAATCTATTAAGAAAAATTGAATAAAAAAATGTGTGCATTAACTACCTGTTACTGTGGCAGTAAGAATATCTAATGTATGATTTTCTGGATCTTCACTATGTACAAAGTCGTTTTTATTACACATTTTGCATTTTGTTTTTAAAATACTCCTAAATCCTATTCTTCGCTTGCTTACTAGTTCAAAATCAACAATAGTACACCCAAAACCTTCATGTTTTATGGATTGTAAATATTTGAATATATAATTGATATCAACAATTCTTCGACCCGAAGTAATAAATTCTGTTTCTTGGTTTTTTCAAATTCCACTTCCAAGTCGGGCAAATCTTCGCCGATTTCGGTTTCTTTGTAAACTGTATCATTTATTGAATCATTGCAACTACCAGAATCTTCACTTGCGCAAACATCTTGTAAATACGGATAAACCGCATAATTTAGCGGAGAACTGTCACTAGCTGAATTATTGGACAGACTATAGAAATTGCTCAATTCCTTTTCACATTCTTGATCAACTTTAGTTGAGTTTGATGTTTTGGTACAATGTTGCAATGACGAAATCGGTGATGCCATCTCAAACAAACTTTTGTCAGGCTCAACTTCACCCCAAGGCGTTTTGTTTAGTTTTTTCAGAATTTTTTTTCGATTATTAGGTTCGACATAAATATTTGCCATACCAAAACCAAAAACCAAAAAAATTGCAAAATGATAGGACGCTTGTAAACACACAATAGAGCACTAGTACTTAAAACAGAACTGAAAGATTTATGTTTCGCCAACCTGGAGGCGTTTAAGTACTACGTAGGCAAATTTTCAATGGTTCCAGACCCTCCTACCCCTTTCAAACTAAAATTAGGAAAATCTACTAAAAACTTCAGTTTATGCAATACGTTTTCACACATACATAATGCTTATTTACATCCTTGATGTATAATTCTAACATAATTGTTTACAATTACCAATTACTTAAATATCTAGACAATATGATGCATCAAATTTTAAAAATAAAGATGTATCTGTTATCACCTAATATATTTTCAAATTTTTAAAAATTGCAGGATACTATTGTCAAATATATTCCAAGTAATATAATAAAAAGAAGTTAAAGCTTGGTCAGATGGATACCAAAGGCGTTTATCTGCATTTCATCCTGTCAATCCTAAGAGGATTAAACTGACAATGTTATTTACAACTCATACCGTTAAAAACCATACACAAAATATTATTTACATTTTAGTTTTCGTACAAGAAAATAATTTTTTTTCTAAGTAAACGGCAGCCTGAAAAGTTTAATTGAAATGATTTTTCGAAAGCAGTGATATTGAAGATGATTAAAAAAGGTAATATTTGTAAGTACACTATGACAACAAATAAACAGTATTAAAATTACGAGAGGCATCGTAGTTGCCATAAAAATAATGGATGCAAATATGAAGCTAACTTTTAGTTGACAATTTTTCTTTAAGCTTGGCGACTGTCGGAGTCAAATAAAATGCTCACGGTTGAGGAGAAGATATTTATTTGTGACCAGTATTTTCGTTCATACGGAGTACGAGTATAAAATTTGTTAAGTTTAAATTTACGGAGCAGTATGGTATACCAGCACTTTCTAGATAGTGTGATATTAGCCGTAGTAAGAAAGTTTCGACATACTGGTAGTGTCCTTATCCAACGAAATGGAATATCTGGGCGAAGAGAACTGTGCGAAACAATGAAAATCACGTTAGGGTGTTGCGACAATCCTTACAGTCTCCAAAAAGCAGCATCCGGAAGGCATCTCTGAAATTAAACCTAAATAGGGTATCCTGCCGCTTAATAGTAGACGTTTTCCGTACAACAAACCGTACATAAGATGATTGCCGCAAATAAGAGAATACGATTAAATTATTGTAAACGGGCTTTAGCCATTCCAGTATGAAGGTGAAAAATTTCTGTCGAATTACAGATGTCGCTGACAGGCCCTATTAACAGACACTCCTATTATTATTTTGTAGATATTTTCCGCGGCTTTTTACATTCAAACTTTTTATACCACGGCTTTTTTTTCGCGGTTTTTTCCATCCGTTTTTTTACCGGGGGATTTTTTATCCGCAGCTTTTTATACCCCGGTTTTTGATTCCCCAAAATTTTCTTCTGCGACTTTTTTCTTAGATTCTCAAACTTTTGCAGTTTGTAGTTAAAATACAAACTGAAAATACAAAAACACCATCCGCAACACTGTTAGTGCAAATATAATCTCACGTAGAGATGGGCGCGCGTCGACACGAGCTCATGTTCGGTTTTTAGGTGCCAGTCAATTATTGGAAAATCAAAATAATAATAGAGCTGAAACCATTGTGAGTATTTTAGTTAGATTCAAGATTGAATCTGACAACACGCGGCTGCCAATTAACACCAATACAATGCAATAAAATCAGTAATAAATAACAATCCAGGAAAATACTACCAACAAAATGTAGCTAAACAAAGTAAAAAAACTATTTGTAAAAAACAAGTGATTTTTGTTTCAAGACAAAAAGATTAAGGGAAAGCTACTACCAGTGAGCAACCATGACTAAGTTTTACAACTTGAACCTTCTTTGCAAATATTTAAGGAAAACTGGTTACATGTTACTGAACAATATTTATTGAAAATAACACAAAACAACTATTTGGAAGTGCTTACACAAAATTGAAAGGGTTAATAAACTCATACGTTGGTTGTTTGTAAAATAATACAAAGACGAATGTCGACTTCATGCCACAATAATGTGAAAGAAATTTTGTATGGTAAGTACAGTTTATATAGTACATACACTATGAATTCTTAGTTTATACTATTCATACGTGTCAATGCTTTACACGAGATGTCGTACGACACACATTTTACTTATGTTCATTGCTCCACGAGAGTTTAAAAGACCAACCGCCGTCTTGTACAGTTGTATACCGCACTTAAGTATACACCTCTGATGAGCTCATAATAAGAGCGAAATGCTGCATCATGTGTTCTTTCGTTGCGTGTTATGCTTCTGTACAAGTTTTACTTGGTTTTATCGACACACGTGTGTTTCAAGCATTAAAGCTGTCGCTTAGATAGCGCTATGCACTTTAAACGCACACATGTCGTTACAATTAACTGTTGGCATTTTTCTTAGTTTATACTATTCATACGTGTCAATGCTTTACACGAGATGTCGTACGACACACATTTAACTATGAATATCCTCTTTTTATGAAGGAGTAGAACCGGATGAATTCGCAAAGATAATAAAAATATTACCACATTTGAAAAATTTTACGTTGATTTTGTGTTGTTAGAGATTGTATTACGGAGGATTCCAAGATGATTGAAATGTTTCTCTACAATCTCATTTAAAATAAAATTATTTAATTTCATTTTAAATCGCATGTCGTCAAGTGAGTATTGAAAAGTTTGTTTGAGTGCATAAATAAGCTATGCCGAACTAAAAAAACTTTTATACTTTCTAAGTTACTGCGACCATGTATATAACTTGGGTTATTACTGTTGCTATTGTTAAAAATATTACGACTCTATAACGGTAGAGCAGGCTACTAAAATTTTAAGTTTATACTTTGCTCTTACACATTTTTTTATGAGAATACACATACACTTAAATATTAAAATTATTTTTTCTACATTTTCGAAAACCACATGTTTATTTATGGAGCAACAGATATTTTCTACACAAATGAATTTTTAACTGCATTAGTTTCAATTTATAAAATATTAAATGAACTCTATTGAGGATTTATTAAAAAGTTTCGAATAGTATTTTATAGGAGTAAGTGTTAGATTTCAAGCTTCCTTTATAGATTAGGGGAGTGAGCTGCTTATGTCATAAATCGAATAAGGCAATCTGAACATGATAAATGTATTCAAGAGATAGCTACTAGCGTAAGTTGCACTTGGAAATTGTGAAAAACGTATAGAACTCCAAGAACGATCTAGTATATAGAAGTTATAAGTTGGTATTTATTTTCTCTTTTTGTGAGCATAAACACATTTAAGGTTGTATTTTTACTATTTTTCTAAGCTTCAATTGAATGTTTCTTAAATTTTGAATAAAAATAGAATTAATGTTAACCTTTAGAGAAACTGCTTACATATAACTGAACGGTCATTTAAAACATATTGATTTATTCATTTGTTTTATGAAAGTTTCATAATTTTAAATTATCTAAATCTAAGCTGATTAAATTTTTTAATTCTTACCTCAACCTCCAGGTAAAAGAAATGTTGCTTCCTTGTAATATGATTAAAAAAAATATTTCATTTTTCCTTAATTGTATTTTTATAATAACCACACAAAAAATATAGATATTTGATCAAAAATAGAACCGCAAAAAAAGATTAATCATACAACAGTCAACTTAAGCTTCCTTTCGCACAAAAGAATTAATTGTGTTTTATTGTTATTAATTTTGCAGTGGCAATTATTTAAGTATCTATTTCTTTCAATGAAGTTTTAAGTAAAGTTTCGTAATATATCTTTATATAACGTTTATTATATAACAATAAACGCCAGAAAACCTTTATTGGTACTAAACGTTTTGAAATTAGTAACTTGGCAGTCATTGGTGTGTTATAAATTTTATTTCAATAAATAATTTTTGTATAAAATGATATTTCAGGAAGAAGATAAAAAGTAGAATTTATTAAAAAATAAAACTAACAAATTGCATAACGCTCTAACTAAACAAGATATGTTCACACACATCTATCATTTTTTTTAATAAATGCGTTTTTAATAAATTATTCTTTGTTTTTACCGAAAATTCCCAGATTTCGTATCAATCACTTATGAAGGTATTATTATTAAAAACATACCCCGAAGTTTTTATCAAATAAAATATTATCTCCCGAATATTGGTTGTATATAAAACACAAATGTCAAACGAGATGTGAAGAATAATATTTGATACAAATTCAAATGCCAATTATTGTACGTAGGGGGAGAGGGGCTGGACGTTTCCGGGGTAAGTTGTTCCGCTAATAATAAGTTTGGAAAGAAAAGAGATAACAATACATGTGAAATTTGCCGTTAGAGTATCAAGTGGGACCACGCGCCGGCAGCCATTTTAGTACTTTGGCGACGGCGGTTGAGTGGCTGTGCACACTGGCTGTCTAAACTTTTTGGTCTATGTCTGTTTATTATTGATCGATTTATGCGTAACTGTCAAAAATTGTAACGGCATTAGCAAGGTATCCTATTGATTAAATAACAGTCTTTGTATATAAAAGTCATTTAAGGCCATAAGTTCCTTCTTGAAGGGGCTGGTTGTTCCCAAGAACAGCCCTAAAATCATAGGTACCTAACATTCTTATGACCGCTTTTCTAGGATGCGAAACTACAAAACTGAAAGCTGGCAAGGTTCCTGCCGTAAGTTATAAACCCAGGCTGGTGTTTACCTAGGAACAGGAAAAAAATTGGCAAACTACAT
Source organism: Abscondita cerata (assembly GCA_030710515.1). Classification (NCBI taxonomy): domain Eukaryota; kingdom Metazoa; phylum Arthropoda; class Insecta; order Coleoptera; family Lampyridae; genus Abscondita; species Abscondita cerata. The sequence goes on along the minus strand of JALBCR010002322.1, from coordinate 659,636 downwards.
CTTAAAGTGCTCCTCATTGGATTTCGGTCTTCTACCCGGAGAGGTGAGAAAACTTGGGCATGATTGCGCAGAAAGATTTTCTTTGGAAAACATTCCCATTTCATGGCACAAGAATTGAGAAACTGGAGCTGACTGGTTCACTGGCTTTATGAAAAAGAACCCCGTTTTATCAATAAGAACCCCAGAAGCAACTAGTGCAGAACGCTCATCTGCATAATGTAAATGAATTTTTCACTAAGCTAAGACATAAATTGGTACCATCAAGAATCTGGAACCTGGACGAGCCTGGAGAGCAGCTGTGTTAAAGCCAAAGAATATAGTGGCTAAAAAAGGAATATGCCGTTACTACCCCGATGTTTTTACAGACGAAGATTTTACTTCATCTTTCGTGACAGATAGGACAGAAGCTACTTTATTTCAAGCTGTCTCAAATGAAGGACCCCGCCAGCTTTCAAGTAGCTCAATTTCAACATAAAATGATAACCACCCAGGACCATCATTCAACATTCAAATATTTTCAGAACAAGTTGCAGGCGGAGCCTTTGACGAGTATAACATCACTCATGGTGAATGATGTACAATCTCAGTATTCGACGACAAATCGGAGTGATACTGATCAGACTGACCCTTCGACACTGAATTTTGACCAAGAACTTTAATTAACGCCAGCAAAGATGCTACAGCTATGTTTACCCCTAAAATTGTGAAATGTTTACTAAAGGCACCACTAAGATTGCAAACCTCTGCAAGGCGACAAATAACAAATACGGCTATATTAACTGACATGCCAGAAAAAAATGCGTTGACTAAAGAACAACAAAAGAAGAAGGCAAAAATAATGAAGGCATTGAAAAATGGGAAAGGAGAGTAACATGAATAACAGTAAAAGAAAAGGTAAAGGTAAGGGGAAAGGAAAGGGAAAATCTCAAGAAAAAGCTAAACAAAGAGTAAGATATAAGAAAGCGAAAGTGACAGCGATAAAGATCTTGAATGGTACTGCATAATTTGTTGTCCAGGAGAACAGTGGAATGATGTACCACGTGCAAAAATTGGGCTCATATTAAGTATCTAGATAAAGGTGATAAAGACACTTATGTGTGTCCAAACTGTGAGTCAGATGAAGAAATGAGTGATGAATAAAGTGCGCCTTATACCGGGTGACCCAATAAGACCGTTCCTCGGCCATATCTCGGGAACCGTTCGTCCATGACTATGGTGTAAAAAAATACTAGGTAAATCGGCGATGAAGAATCGCAAGAAAATATTTTAAAAATGACCACCAGAGGGCGTAATTGCCATCTTAAATTTTTAAATTACATTTTCTATAAATTTCGCATAATAAAACAAAAATTTTTTTCACATTTGTAAAGAGAACCAGTTTATCTATTATATTCGTAAAAACAACAGTTCAGTTATTTCAAAAACAAAGATGACGGGGGTGTTCAATTGCTTTTGCAATAACCTGCTTTAACATCTTAACGGTTTGACCGATTTTAACATCACGAATGCCATCTTGAATATCCCAAGAGCTGAAATTGAGAATGCTGTTCTTTCAACACATCAGCGTCTTTAAATGTGCATCCAAAATAACGAAGGCAATTTTGAACACCTGGGTCGCCATTAGATCCCTTTTTTTTCCTTTTTATGGGTTTTATTAAAAACGGTTTTTTAGAACCACAGACCATTTCATAAAAAGAATTCCGTAAAGTAACTACATTATACCTACTAAAATCTTTGTAAATGGTTCCAAAATATATGGTCTAACATATTTGAATTCGGATATAGTTTACCTATTTAGGTTTTTAGGCTTACTTTTAAATTAAAGGTTAGAATTACGAGAATAATATTAAAGTGACAATAAGTTCAAAATGCGTTTAGTCCCTTTGGAGCAAGATGAATGTTCTGATGATATACATTTTTTTTTGAATAATACCTAAATGAATTCTATTTAGACTCACAATTGTCTTTTTAACATCTTATTCATTTTGTGTTACATTTTTAATAGTTTTAGAAAATTTACCGCGCGGTCCTCGATCTTCAAACATCCATTATTCTCATTTTCCCAATATTTGAGGTTAAGAACGAGATTTTGAAAAATGGTTTTTACTAGCCTATTTGGATGTTATTTGGCTACTTTATCATAAAGAAAAAGGCATATCATTCCATTTGATTTTTTTGTTTTTTTTTTTAATTTGGTTGTTGTCAAAACTAGCCCCCCTGGAGGAAAAGGATTCAAAATCTTACTCTTTTTATCACCACAAAAGCGTAAAAAAATTGGGAACCCACCAAGTGTCTTACAAAAAAAATCCCAGCCAGTGACATTTGAAACTTTCCAATTCTTTATAAACAAAACTATAGTACTTCGTGCCCTCAGGTTTTTCACACTTATTGTACCCACGAGAACTATACTTTCACCCAATATCATCGCTCTACCACTATTCATTATTCAATTATACGCATTTTAATTTTTACGATTTTTTATAATTTTTATGATTTTTTACGATTTTTTACGGTTTTTTACGTATTTTACGTTACAAAAATTTTTTTGGCTAAAATGGATAAAATACCTGAGATCTTAACGAACAACTTTCTCTTTTAACGTTTTTTTATCCGACCTAACCTTAAAAGATAGAAACCAAAAACTAAAGATTTTGACCTTAATTAAGAAATTGCGAAATGTTCCCATACAGTATCGATGTCAACTTTTTAATATGTTATTCCTGACGGCCTAAACTTAATTTTCGTGAAAAAAAAATCGCCAGTATACACGAGTTCCACTTTTCGTTCCTTAACGATCTATTTTGACTGGACTAAATATTTTATAGTCCAATAAGTCTAGTAAAATTACATAATCCTATATTCAACACGCTTGTCAAGTATTGTCAAGTGCATTTGTCTAGTACGTGTATGCCTTAGATTTTTTCATTGTTTAAAGGCAAAGCGGTAAAAACAAAGAAATGAAGTGGAACCCTCTCTAAAAGGACAACCCCTAGAAAAATAGAAGCCGACCCTCTTTAAGTGATATAAGAGGTGTTTGAAGTACTTTAAAACCTTAGATGACAAAAATTTAAATCTAATAAACGTACATATCAACAAATTTAATCAAGTGGATGAATAAATGTTTATATTAGTTAAATAGTTAATATAAAATATATTGCATGATTAGGTTCACACTGTAGTATAAATTATTCTTAATTAATTAAAGCAAATCTGATTTCACAAAATTAATTGCAACATAAGATACAGAACACCAAAACTATCGCACTGTTTTTGATTGTCATCAGACATTTGATTTCAAACACACAAAGTTTTGTTTTAAATAAAATAAATAAACTTTTGAATACTCCTTGTGGGTGGAGGGATATACTATAACAACGACTATGTTACCAACTTTTCGCCCAGTGAGTCCAGGGCTTTTTCAAGGCTTCTTAAATTTAAGCCGTGTTAATCACAATTTTAAAATTGTAATAATGCTTAATGCTTTGCGAAGTACTTTTAAACTAACAGCTCTATAAATGTACTATTTAGAAAATTTTTTAAAAGCATTTGGTTCTGTCACCCGCATTTCAGCGATTTGTACAAGTTTTTTAATTTCACGTCGCTCAACAAAAGTTTTGTGGTGTTGCGATTTAGATAGACGTGTTTCGGTTCAAACGCTAAAAACTTTACAACATTTCACATTTACTTGAATTAATGAATTATGTGGTTATGAAAAATGATTCTATAATAAGATATCCGTTTTACTTTGTAAAATTGGTTCATATTTCATAATTACTTTACATAAAATGAAATGAGTTACAATTTAAATTTCAGAAAAAAATTTACCAAGAAATGTTTGTCTGAAACTTATAAAAGTGTGCAAATTTAGAATAACTTTTTTATAAGTTCTTAATAAATTCAATTGTTTGTTTCATTAGAAGACAAACGTTACTACTTCATTTTGAAGCATTTGAACCCATTCACAATTATTTTATATATTTGTTGGTTTATTGCTAGAGCAACAAAATTGTTTAATAATTAAGATATTAAGGTATCTTATATGGAATTGGTATGAATTTAACAAAGTTTGCTTAAATTAGAATACAGATGCAGATGCCATGGACCAAATTACAAATATGAGTAAAATAAGAATTAACTTTCCCAACATACATACGACTTAGTTTAGGTAAAAAACCTATGCAGCGGAAACAGTATAACGATGTTCAGGAACAATTTGTTACTTTCGGTTTGGGATAGACTCATTTTACAAGAGATTTACTGTAAAGGATATGTTTGTGCTATAAACACCGTTTATAACGTCATTTAAATTGTTTTCTTTTAAATGTTATTTCCATCGCGTACCTTATCTGTTTTGCTTAATAAGATTTTTGTTTAGAAATCCAATAGAAGTTAACGATATCCACCCCAAAGGAAATTTCGGAAATATCGAAAAATTGTCATACAAACTGAAAAAAATTAAAGAAAACTAAAAACATTTTTTGGTTTTTTGCGAGAAACGTCATTAGTTGTGTTTTAAAGATCCGAAGATAGGTTGTCCAGTTTGCATAAAAGGTACCATCAAATTAAAAAAAAAAACGAGCATTTAAGTTTCTACAGAATGACTTAATTGTGTGATAACGTATAGTGGTGAAAAACATATCGACTAGTAAGGCTTCAATATGTAAAATATGGTTTATAAAATTAACCATTCAATTCAATGGAATCAAAAATCGATTTACAAGAGTTAAGCGGTCTCGATATGGGTCGTATACTTCATTCAACTAAAGCATGCTCCAATATTATCAATTATAAAATCAGGAAGTAAAATTTCGACACTAAATGACGAGTCAACAACGATCAGAAATATATCATCTTTGATTATTTTTATGCCAACTTGTTTACCTAACTACGAGATGAATTTACCCGTAAACTTATTTTTGGATTTAGTCGAGTTAATGGAAGGTGTCAAAGCAGCGAACATTTTCAGCTCCCTTATGAATTGTTTTCAGGTTTATGGAATGACCAAGCAGTATCTTAAAGATCATTTGATTTCTCTTTCCTGTGATGGTGCTACTGTTATGCTTGGTAGAGCGAATGGAATTGCAAAACTCATACGAGATGAATTTCCATCCATAATAGTGTGGTAGTGCGCTAATCATCGTTTGGAACTAGCAGTAAATGAAACGGTCAAATGTATCGGGGAAATTAATACATTCAAGGGGTACATGGATAAGTTATATGCGTTATATCACGCTTCCCCGAAAAATTTCAGAGATTTAAAAACTTGTGCTCATCTGTTCGAGGAAGAACTTTTTAAAATACGACGAATTTTGAGTACAAGATGAGTAGCTTCTAGTTTTCGTTCGGTTTCAGTTACATGGAACAGTTACGTTACATTAGTTGAAGATTTTAACAATACCAGTTCTGATGATACCAGAGATACAAATAAAAAAAATATATTCAGCGGACTTTAGTAGAAAATAACCACCACAGCGTTTGTCCTAGATTTGGCGCTAATGTGCGATGCTATTCAAGAGCTAAGTGAGATGAGTTTAGATTTGAAAAATCGTGATATAAGCCTAATGAGTGCTAATTAGAAAATTGAAAATGTGGTTCAAATATTTGGACTATGAATAGCTCAACCTGGTACGTACTATGAAAAGGTTTCGGAGGCGGTGAATAAACTGTCATTCTTTGGAGTGGAGGTACGCAACGAAAGCGGATGAAATATACAGCAACCCTAGATCCAGAGACGTTTTATTCTCAATTGACAGCTTCTATGAAAGATCGATTACTAGAATCTAGTGATAAAGGTATAGTACAAACTTGCGATGTTCTTATATCCAAAAAATGGCTAAATGAAGTTGTACAAAAGTAGGCAAAAAGATGACAAAAATTTAACTCCGCTCATCAATACTGTCCATACCATAGAAGTTTCAATGAACGAATACGAGAGAGGATTTTCACATATAAACTTCATAATGACTCCACAAAAGAGCTTCCTTTTAATGAAAACAGTTTCATCGATATTGGTTATCAAGTGAAACGGTCCACCATTATGTATCTTTGACCATTTGAAGTATGTGGATTCATGGTTACTTAGAAATCATCATTCTGCCACAGACCAAAATAGTAAAGTTTTTTATATTGTTACTCACCTAAATATAAGTTCACTTAATTTCCAAAGATATTGTGTTTTTAAACAACAAATGAAATTATTGTTTCCTCAAAATACTGTGGGAAGTGTGGGAGAGGGTACAAAAAATTATGGACTTTTAACTTTCGAGAATTACCGTGATCCCAAAATAGAAGTGACAAAATAAGGCACGATATTTTTTAATACGAAAGTGAGTTTTATGTAAATGTCACTAAAGCTTATAATCTAAAAGTCATAGAGATACGAGATTTGGAATGTACATAGATCTCGTCGAGCTCCAGGTTATAGCTCAAAAATAATATAATAAATATATGTTATGCATTACGAGAGATATGGCATTTAAGAGAAAATTCTAATTCGCGCATGCGCAGTAAAATACTGTTTTAAAGCAAAATGTGTATAATGGTAGTTTTTTTTATTAATTCTTGTGTAAGCTTGCCTTTTTTTCCATGCGTAGACCATTTCAAAACCTGAATGTTATGAGGGAGGGTTTTAAGGCCCATAATTGACAAAAAATACCAAATTTTTACAACAACGAACTACAGACAAAATTTTTCAGTACGGTAGTTCTTGGCGATTTAAAATGCCTGAAATTTTTAACATTAGGTGATGGGAAAAGTTTGAAGTCAAGAAAATGTGATTGGTATTAAAAAACACAAAAAAGAGTGCTTTGATTGGTGAATCTATAACATAAAAACTACCAACACTCTGGTTATAAAAATAATTAATACTAACATTTTAATTAGATTTGTTTTTAATTTTATTTCGTTACAGGTGACAGCGTAAAATGTCAACATGTACACCAAGTTTTGGTCAGTCGGGTTAAGCAGGAAAATTTAACAAAAAATGGCTTAGAGTTCCTTAAACTATCAATTTACCGTTGTTGTTATTGCCAAAAGATGGAAATCAAGCTGGAGGATGTCAAAAAGATTCTTGGAAAATAATTCCGAATTGTTGGATAAGGAATTTTAGTTACCTGCAAAAGTGGCTGAACCTATAACAGCAACATTCCACCAAAGCCTGAGGAGGCAACATTCTTTTAACATCTGGCACAAAGAATATTCTTCCTTTTTCTATCGGGGCAGATAACCAACCATCAACCTCTGGAGTTGGCAGACAGAGTATACCCTTCGAACAGAGTACCGAGAGAACAAAATGAGAAAAACCCAAAGAACTTCGCAAGAAGAAAAGTACAAGTGAGCTTGTTTATGCTACTCAGAGAAGTCCAAGAGGACAACCAGATGCTGCAAAACTTCTAAGTGAAGCAACAGAAACAACACCTACGAAAGCTACAAAAATAAGGAAAGTATGGACTGAAAGGGAGAAACGAGTCGTACATCCTTACACTGCAGGCAATAGCCTTGTTCATCAACATAAAATTAACAAAAACACAATATTTAAAAAGTAGATAAGTAAAATGTGTGTCTTACGACATCTCGTGTAAAACATTGACACGTGTGAATAATATAAGCTAAGAAAAATGCCAACAGTTAACTGTAACGACATGTGTGCGTTAAAGTGCATAGCGCTATCTAAGCGATAGCTTTAATGCTTGAACCACACGTGTGTCGATAAAGCCAAGTATATCTTGTACAGAAGCATACACGCAACGAAAGAACACCTGATGCAGCATTTCGCTCTTATTATGAGCTCTCAGAGGTGTATACTTAAGTGCGGTATACAACTATACAAGACGGCGGTTGGTCTTTTAAACTCTCGTGGAGCAATGAATATTATACCGAAAACGCATGGTATTTACGTTATAGAATCACGAAATAGTAATAAAATCCCTCAAAAAATGTCTTGCCGACAATATGTACAAAATTAGATCTATGAATTTGACGAGGCTGTAAAAGGCACCATGAGCGATGACGTCAGTACCTCTATCGAGTTCAGGTTTTTTAAAAAATGTCATGTTTCCTAGAGACAAACTCCCAAACAAATCATAAATTTAAGTAGTAAATATTGCAATGAAGGGGTATTAATATTAAAATTTGTTAAAAGGGATTATTAATGAGTGCAATTAATATTTGTTTAAAAAATATAATTCACGTTGGGTCGCTCTGAAATTTTGAATCTTAGTTTGTAGTAAAATCACCCCTAATCAATTTACCTGGCTAGCTCTTAACTCATTGTTTGTTAAATTAACGTACAGCGTCCTTTCATTCACAGATCGGCTAGAATAAAACAACTGACTGAACACACAATTTTCCTTTTATTAAATTTACTCTCCACCGCTACTGATGACAATTAAATAATTACATAATTCTAAGCTAAAACTTTCCCGGTATATTTTAAAACTGCGGTACGCCCCCACCTTTCTACTTAGTATTCATACTCAAAAATTTAGTTTCCGTGCGTGACCCGTAGTGCTAACTACGGCGCAGTGACCTTATAACTAACGGATATTATTTAACAAAAAACAACGCGTTTGGGTACTTAAAAACTAATTACAAATACGCTCTAACCTTGCTAGGATAACTCAGGTACGTTCGTTGATCTGCTCAGTCTCTCGTACTTGCTGTCGTAATTCTTTTGCAGCTACGATGCCGACTCAAACGATGTTTTGATTATTACTCCATGCTTTCTCACGGGCTGGTGAAATTATCGCTGCACCACGTGCTACTACACTCGCTACTTTGGTAAGTTTATTTCTTTTTTCTTTTAACTTCTCGTGCTCGGATTTCACTTTACTTTATTTATTTTAGCTCACAAATCTTCTAGAGCCTTTAATTACTGTACACTATCCAACTTCTTTCATCCCTGGAATGGTACCTCACGGGAACTTCAACAGCTTCACACTTCAGCTTACTACTCGTCAACTTCGGAATGTTACTTTGAACCACTAAACAATTATTTTATAAAATTCGACGCTGCCTCTGCGTGCACTCACGCCCACGACTATTCGAAGAAGAGACGCTCAAATTGACGGTACTCTTATTTATAATCTAGGCATAGCCTATTTGGATCCTTTATCAATTTGCGCGTCTTTTTGAAATTTTACCCCGCCTCTATTGGGCTTTTCTGCAACTAATTATAATTTTATTTTAATCTTCCTTATCAAACTTCGGCTCAAACGACACCTCTTCCTCTTCTGATAACAATGATATGCGGCACTTATACCCAATAACGTCACATAATTTCACAATTTGCACTTTCCCTTAACCTAAAATTTTGAAGTTAAGTCATAATCAATTTTTAGTGTTTTTAAATCGGCGCACTCATCTTCAATCCTTTTAAGTTTACACACAGATTCCTTGGCCCAAAACATACCTGATGTACATGTTTGTGCATGCTCACATAATTTATTCTTACACAATTTCAGGTCATTGAAACATCCTTCCGATCTTGGACCTAACTTATCTGATATAGGTGCTCATACGTAGGACTACGATTCTACGTAGCTATCATACCAATTACATCTTAATGACTACAAACAAATGATATCAGCTTGACCTAAATGACAATATTAACAACATTTCATCGAAACCGCAGGGTCCCCCCTTTTTGGTAAGTATTCTCAAATCTAACAAATTTATTGCATTTTAATTTACAGGGTCGGTTGAGAACAAATATTGGGACAATTTCCTCTACATGAAGGCCTAATTTACTTCCTTTGTCATCGAATCTGCTTAATCAAGAATGCTGTACAAAAGTATTCATCGCAATATAAATGAAAATCGCCTCGCGCTATATTCACTATAAAGGTTGTGCCGGCAAGCCAATGAGACAATGTTATGTGTATTTGAATAAATGCCGACACTTTTGTTAAGGTTTCCTACATAACAAGTTATTCATATTCTTTAAAATTTGTACATTTAATTTTAAGACTATTTCGGACGTTATCATAATGTTTCAACAGTTTTTTGTAAAATTTCTATTGTCTATTGTATAACATAGTGCAAAGTGAAGTGAATATTTTTATTTTATTGTAAAACAGAAATACGCAATTACTAATATATTAAGAAATAAGATTAATGTATTGTAATACATTCATACTAGCTATTAAATAATTACAAAACACATCTTAATTACTGAGTTAAATTGGAACAAAAAAACAATTAAAGTAACACAATAACGTTTCAAAAAATTATGACTTTTTCTCAACCACCGGAAATTCGCACAAAAACTACAATAGAACCCAAGACCGCTCAATTTAACAACAACTAACAACCTTTCAAGTTTAGTATACCTATTATAAAACGGAACACTGCACTTTAGATATTCACACAATTTATTCCTTTGGAGTGATTTAAGTTCGTACATTAACGACAAAGACATTATTCCTACTCTACCGGAGAATGGAAAATTGTTAAATTTCCTGAAGTCGTTTTAATTTATATTATACATAAGCACTACGCAGCCGGATATATTTGTTAACAAGTTATTACAATATCTCACATGTAATTTTTCTTAGGAGAACAAGTGATGGATTACAGAACTCCACAACTGAAGGGATAGATTTTATTAAAAAAACAGAGAATTTTTGAAAATGAAATTTGTAAAAGTTTTGTGAATTTAAAGTATGCTTAAAAAACCGGATATATTTAAATTTAGAGAAACTTACCATGAAAACATAAAAAAAAAACAAATTGGACCAATCGGTTACTCGGTTAATAATCTGTTAACGGCCCGTTACGTAGCAACGGTTAACATCGAAATAGATTTTGATTGATGTTTCTGCAACTGGGCGTTAACTTTATCAAAATACTTTTCAATATATCATATATGAATATATCATATTCAAAGTTATAGAAAGGTGAAAAACTAAGATATTAAATTTTGGTTTTTTAAATTCATATTTACGTATCTCTCATCTCTATTACAAGCATTGAAAATAAATTTATCTATTTTTTAAGCGAATACCTACCACTGAAAACTGAAATAAATAATTTTAGATAAGGCATTGTTTTCAAACCCGTACTGAAAAACTATATATAAAATAGATTTAATATATTGGAAAAGGGTGTAAACGTATGATAAATTGATTCTAAAATATATGACCGGATTATGTCACAGAGTTTTGCACGACCAACGTTCTTAGTAAACAACTGTTAACGGATTAGAATTAATTTATTGGATGTATGCAACATGTTGAATGATTTTAGTTTTCAGTTTTAGCTGCAAAAATTACATTTTATTATACACGGCCCATCAAAATGAATAACTGAAATCATTAAAGTAATTTAGAAGACTGTCGAGTAAATAAAAAAAAAATGACTAGAAGTCTGAAAAGTCAGAATTCACTATCTAAAATTTAATATGAAGCATATATTCTATAATAAAGGCCCAAAACTATAGCGACTTTAATTGTGATTTTATAATTAACATACACAGACAGTTTTAGCTTGAAGTTGCTAAAAAAATTTTTTTTCAGTTGCTCGGTATAATTTTTTTGATAAATTCTTGTAAAAAACTAGAAATATTTTTTACAGGTAGATTTTTAAACTGGTAAAACCCGCTTTTTTGTTCGGATAAATTTTAATAATGATGATTTTGAAAGAAATTTGAAACATGAATTATTGAACTTGCCTGAGAGTAGCTTCCTTAACTTGAATTCTACCACTGATGATCAAAACAAAAAACGTCTTCAAAAACTCTACTCACGGGCGACGTCATGCTCAAACCTAGCATGTCCTACCTCTAATAGCTATTATACCATCACATCAGTAAGTACTCATATTTTTATTGTTCGTTGTGAATTTGACTGTTAACCTGTACTCTTCAAGTCTTTTTGTTTTTAATCTTTTGCGTTTGTTCAATAATTATAGCCTTAATGAAGTCCTTAAATGGAATGAGGAACCAGCTAAGACTCTGGTAGCTGCCGCTATAACTAAGTTAGAAGTAACGGCGACACAAACTGATATTTGAAGTACCTAGTCGCTTCAAAATAATACCATGAAAGGAACGAACCAGGTGATAAGCACCATGACTCTTGTAGCTGCGTCTGAAGGGATTAACGCTTCCCAAGGTCGAGGTTTTACAAGATCTTCAAAAAGAATAAACATGAACGCATAGATAGTCGATTCATTCATGTTAAAGGCAGATTAATACATACTTTACCCGAAACTGCTGAACAATAACTCTCCGTGTTAATTTATTTCAAGAACATGAGCAATTGTGTTGCGCTCTCGCGGAATTTCTGATAACTCCTTTTACTCAGGCAACTACAAGTTTCCATGTAGCAGAACCGCTACCTTTAGTGTGGATAATGTCATTGATAAACAGTAAAAAAAGTCAAGGGTCCAAATTTGATCCTTGTGGTGCCCCTGAAGGTAGAATAAGTGTGTCCTGATTTATTGTTATTATATGCCACATACTGTTGACGATTATGTAAATAAGAAAAGAGTAAAAAAATTGATGAATTACAAAAAGCAAAAGTATGCAGGTTATTAATTAAAAGATTATGATTTAATACGGTCAAATGCTTTTGACATTTCGAGTATTGGAGTCGTTCGATCAATCAGGTTCTATTTTGTATTCGATTCCTCATTCGAGATGTCGAGATAGGATTATGCGTGAGATCACCTGTGAAGATTCTTTTGACAGTTACTGAGTTCCAATATGGAATTGTCGATTCAAAAAATTCAATAGTGTAAACATGAAAGCATACACCGGTTTCGAAAAAATCTAGTAAACAAATCGAAATAAAAAGTCTGACGTAAACATCTGATCGTTTAAAGCAGCTTATCTGGCCGCGCCGTAATGTCTTATAACAAGAACAAAAATCTCCAATTGAAACTGATACGTTTATCTACAAAACGTTTTTGTTAAACAAAAAAAATCTTCCATTAAAATACGAGAGTATTTTTGAATAAAATCTTTAGTTAATAAAAATTTGCTGAAAAATGTAACATAAGAGATTAAGTCGTAAAATAAAATCCAATTAGAAGGCGAATGAAAGGAAAGTTTTTCCAAATATATATTGCAATATAATCACCGCGCCAGCTTATGGAACACAGCGATTCCACACGTCTGGAGTTATTTTAGTTAATGCGTCGTTCCAAGTTTTAAGCACGTCTTCTTCTTTTCCTGAAGTAGCGCCTATATGGTCGTCGTAAAACATCTTCGCAATTCCCCACACCAATTCAATGGGATTGAAATAGCAATGATATGGCGGCAGACGCAGAATTTCGTGGCCGTACTTTAATGCCATTTCATCGACAACATATTTATTCACGGAACCTCGATGGTTTTTGTGCACTAATTGTAACAACTCAGCCTTGAACATCATAGTATCAAATTATATGTATTTACTTTTTAACCACGCTCTAATATCGTCTTTGGTTGTAGAAGCTGTCGGACGCTTTTCACTTTTGCGTGTGTGGTAGGATGCGTTATCAAGAACAATGATTGACGGCTGTTTAAAATTTTGTAGGATGCATTCCTCAAACCACTTCTCAAACAATACCGAATTCATATTATCGTGGTAATCTGCGGATTTCTTGGTGCTAGAAAATATTAAACAGCCCCCTTCTATAAAACCATTTCGGCCACCAGCATGGACAATAATATAACGCTTACCATCGGAAGCTTTAGTAGGTTGCTTTTAACCTTTTAACACTGTCATCTTGTCAACTACGTTTACTTGCACCTCTACTAAAAATCCATGTTTCGTCTAAAAAGACGAACTCGTGTGGAATTTTGGACTGTAGATTTTAAGCTAATTTCTCAAAAATACATTACGCATGGAAACCACATGGGATTGCTCGCATAAACCTCGTCTGTTATCGGTCTGCTTAAATTTAAAACCCATTTCCTTCAGTACAAGGTATAAGCTTGATCTGCCAATATCGCAAACATATTTTAATTTTAATACGGCTAACAATGTGTCCAGAGTTATAAGCTCTTTCTTTGGATACATATCATAAATCAAGTCTCGAATGGTTTTCTTTATGGTCTCTGGTAGGTTCGTCGTACATTTTTTAGGCCGGCACTTTCTCGCATAGATATATGTCCTCGCCACTGTTTGTCTGCTTACTTGTACCGCATCCGCCGTTCTTTGCTGAACAGCCATTACTGAATGTGGCGCACCATGATTCTTCTCCTTTTCAAAATAATCGTACACATTCAACAACATTTTACGTTTAGCTTCAGTAGCATCCATTGCGCACGGGTTCCATACGAAAATAAGCTGGCGCAGTGATTATATTGCAATATATATTTGGAAAAACTTTCCTTTCATTATTCCGAAATAATTAATTGGCCTAATTAATTGTTTTCTATTCCACAAACAACTGTAGGGTACAAAGCGTTTAAACTTGTATAAAGTTACATCACATTAAATTAATAAAACTTAATGATAGGCAGATAACGAGAGTTTCAAAGTTCAACCGTTTATGACCTCATATTGTAGGAAAGTGAAACGTAACGAAATGATTGCTTTAACATTTTTTACAAGTAACCGACAATTTCACCGATTTGTAGATGGCTCCACCGACATTTTCAGCGAAATATTTTAGTTGCTTTTTAGTGCACGTTTAATTAACGTCACCGTCCGCTCCGAGTTTATACGTGTGTATAGAAGTGATTTGTTGTGACAATGGCTAAAAGTGCGAGTATCTGAACTGCAAAAACAATACAAAGAACAACAGAGATAAAAGTTTTTTTAAATTTAATAAAATATGTACACCGCCCCAGCGAGTGGCAAAAAAATTGTGGGAACATTGTTATTGCCCTTGTAAATATTGAGGATTTAGGAAATAAGTTAATTTGTGACGAACATTTCTTAAGGTCATAATTATAAACAATAAAAGAAAACAATTACATAAAAATGCAGTGCCGGTAAAATTCGAGACAGAAGGTACAGGCAATCCATTGTAACTTAAGAAATCTCGCGCAGGAAAAATGTAGCTGTTTATAGAATTTCAAGGCGTGACCAGACAATAGTACACTCCGGGCAGAAGTAGGTATTACTAGCATATAATACAAATTGGTGCAAGATAAATATTAATTATTACACCAATAATTTATTACTTTTCTGGTTAGTAGGTACACAATATACAAAAAATTCAAGCATTTTATTAACAAATTATGCTTTTACAATAATAATAATTAGGTAAATACAAATAAACAAATAAATACAATAATAAATAAAATAAATACAGAGCGATCTTTTATTTTGGATTTGAATACCTAAACTATAAATCATTAAGTTTATACTAATTTTGAACGAATAAAAATAGAAATATTTAATGAACACAATTAAATTTGCGGCAATTCAGGGTAACAACGACGCAGTATTAGAATCGTCATCTGAGCTGCAACTGAACCCGAAATCATCACTATCAGTTTCAATTCCAACATTAATAATTAACGATTCTGTAACAAAGTCCATAAAAACTTCGTTTTCGTAATATTCGTCTTCCAGTTTCTTGACGTTAGCGCACACCTTGTTCCAATCTTCTACCGTAATGGAGGCAAATTTTTCTTCCGCTAATTTTTTCGCATCTTCTAACTTAAAAGTTACATTGTGGGATGCTACAAAATTTTTACGGTAGCCCAAATCATCTCGATTGGGTTAAGTTCGGGGTGATAAGGGGTAATCTTAACACAGTATGACCAGCTGCCTGCATTATTGTGTCTATTTTGAATTTTTAAGTTTGTTTTTGTTGTTTTTTATTAAAAAATAAAGTTCAGCTTTAGTCAAATCAATGATGCGGGAATATCGTTTTGCGTTAACCAGTCAATCATCACTTGTTTTCTGCTGTTTGAATTGGGCGCTGGATTTATTTGGACATTATGGTATGGCGCGTTGTCAATCACTAACACCGATTTTTCTGGCAAATTTGGTATCAGCTTTTCGGTGAGCCATTTTTCGTAATTATTGAAATTCATCTCATGATGATAATCTCCTGATTTGGTTCCAGATTTAAAATTAATAGTGCATTCTTCACAAAACCATGACTATCCCCTCCTGCATGCAACATAATTAATCGTTGTCCCTTAGAAATATTACCAAATAAACCATTTCTTGTTTTGTCGGTCCACGATTTTGAAACTGTATGGCTGCCATGGATGTAAGTTTCGTCCATGTAAATGATTGGTCGATTGTCATTGCGGTACATTTTAATTTTTTTCAAAAAAGCAATTCTTAAGTGTCTTATATCGGGCTTCTCTTGTAATAATTTTCGATTATTTTCAGCCGAAGAAAATTTAAACCCCATTTTTTTAATAATTTTGTGTAGTGAAGACCTGCCACCGACATAATCTAAATCTTCTTTTAATTTTTGTAACAAATTCTTAAGAGTTACCCGTTGGTTGTTTGTTTTATGGTAATTATAAATGATACGCCTAATGTGATGCAGTTCTGTTTCATGTATGTCAGTAATTGGAAATTTTTTCTTTCGCTTCCTTTTTGGAGATTTAAAAACATTGGCGTCCTCTTCAGCTTCAGGATCATTTGGTGCGTCATTCCCTTCCTTGATAATTTTGTAAAGCATACTCTGTGAAACACCTGTAGCCGCTGATAAATGGCTTTTTAACTCAACCTCAGAAGCATCTATGATGTTCACTTCATTGTTGGCAATTTTTTAAAATATTGAAAAACTTTAAACACTACTTCGCGAGTTTGAGCACTAATAGCTTTTCCCTGTCCTAACTTTGACATTTTCTTAATTTAAAACTAAATATATAGACCTAGCTATGCAAGTAAACTGATAATGTTCAACTAATACTCATTTTACCCGGTTGCGTAAAGCATAATCTTTAGTTAACAAAAGATATTAACAATTTGTTAGCCAATCAGAGGATTTAAGATTTAAATTTTAACCAATCAGAAAGACATTTACTTAACAATAGAATTAATTTTGTTTTGTACATCCAAGCTTTTGTATTCTAAATTAGTCATTTTTAAAGAAAGTTTTACATTCCAATGATATGAATTTTGACCCGGAAGTGTAGTTATTAAATTAAAATTAGAAAGATAAAAGATAAAATGTTATATTTCACATTATAAAGGACGGTCATTATAATCATATAAAAATTTAAATTGAATAAATGAATGTGAAGCAATATTTTAAATATCTACGGTGTACCTACGCTGATATCTTATACCGCCAGTGTTTCATGCTGGAATAACCAACAGTTACGAAATCATTTTACCTTTGAGTGTACAACCGGGTCCCTACTCCAACACCTTACCTGCGCAACGTGCAACTTTTCTACAGTTACAATGGATTGCCTGTATGTACTTATAAAGCAAATTAATATTATTTTTATTTACCTACTGAAATAGTTTTGTGTATTAACTTATCTTTCTATAGTTTTTTTTTTAATTTCAAATTGATAAGATAAATAATTATGCCCTCTTTTGAAGTGATTCACATACACTCGTCGCGTGTTTTATTAACTTCCGTTTGAAAATTGATCGCTTATAATTTCTGATTTTTAATTTATCCAACTGTAAGTTTTTGGGCAAAAACAAAAATACAAAACAAATTTAATAGCCTATTAACAACTTATTTGTTGTTTGATTACAATGTACTAAAAGTTGTGTGTAATTAATGAGAATTAAAATTTTAAAAAGAATATTTAAAATTAAATACAATTGACCCCTCACTTGTTATTAGTGAATTGACGTCAATTTTTTTCTAAGAATCAACTTCGCCTAGATTTTTATTGCTGGTCCGAGCGGACTACCGACGTACCTTACCTTTATTAGTTTCGGATAATCCTGCACCGCATAAATTTAGAGCATCACAACAAAATGATTCATGTGATTCTGATATTAGCAGTAGGATTGTAGATATGCCTTCACCAAAACCGAGAATACAGTTAACAGTTAAGTGTAAAGAAGTTCAAGCGAAATTACTTCGCATAAACAAATAACTAAAGGCCAAGAATATCTAAAATATGAGATTAAAAATTGAATCCTAGCAAGTTATGAAAGAAATTTTCCAAAGATTTAAAACCTGCAATACACATTGTAAAAACGAACATTTATCTTTTACCTTTTATGTGGCGGGCACGGAAAGGAGAAATAGAGGAAGAAACAAATCTAGTAGCAGAGGAACTAGAAGAAGAAGTAGTCGCAGATGATGAATTAAAGAAGAAGGAAAATGGAAGAAGAACGAGAAGATAAAGAAGAAAACTTACAAAAAATGAAGTAAAAGAAATACAAGTTAAAGATGAGGAAATTGAAGAAAACAGAAAAAAAATAGAAGAGGTTAGAGATGAAAGATAAATGGATAAAGAAGCATATGGAGAATGTGAATGTGGATGTAATGATTATGAGGAGAAGGACAAAATGAACTTGAACAAACTCGAAGTGAAATTTCACAATTATGTAAAAAACTGCGGGAAATACAGAGACCTAATGAGAAATTCGTTAAAAAAACAAGTTTGCAGTCAACCGACACGTTCAAGTTTACATCTCAAACAAGATCTTCTGAAAAGGACAGAATCCCAGTTCTACACTGGTCGTAAATCTAAAAGTCTAACAGACATTTTGGAAGCGCATCGACGAACTATTCGTCGACAATCAAAAAATGACTTAACGAAATCAAGTTCTTCTAGCGAAAATACAAAAACCAAGGTAAGTCTTGCAAAACTCAATCAACAAAATTTCTTAATTTTTTGTTTTTTTTTTGACAAATTGAAATGTTATTTAGTAATCTAAAAGCACAATATGATTGATTCTATTTCTGCATTATGATTATTAAATTGGTATTTAATTGAGGTTATCATATAATTTTCAATAAATGCAACACTTAATAATAATAATACGTACATTTATTTCCTTAATAATAAAAAAATACATATTGTGCTTTCAATTTACAAAAATAAAAAAAAAAGTAAATAAAAAATACACAGATATACATTAAGGAAAACGGGCCTGGTTCAGTTAAGTAGTAAATTCTATAATTACCTGGTCTACCACCAGGCCCAAAATGTCCTTAGACTTTGTCTAACTCAGACAGAGGTGCAACGGTTGTATATTTATAATATATTGTTATGATTGCGTAGCTTTGTTACGAACACAAATGTTTTTGTCTAAGTTAAATCATATCGTTGAATATAATCGGGATTAATATGTTAATTAATAACTTAAAAGCGGAGAAAACAAATTCAGGTTCAATCAATCGGTTTTATATAGATTTAGTAATAAATAATTTATGTATGTTACATATAATTAGAAATTAGAAATTCTGTCTCTAATTATGTGTGACACCAACAAATCTTTTAACCAACTGTTCTATTTTTCGAATGAATGGAACCGCGGTAGATACATACCACCATCACTGAACTGATACTGTTCTTTGATGATTGTTATTGAAACAGGTGTTCGAGTAGGTACAGTTTTCGGTGTTTTTCTCTTCTGTCCAAAATATATGGTCTAACATATTCGAATTCGGATATAGTATACCAATTTAGGTTTTTAGGCGCACTTTTTAAATTAAAGGTTAGAATTACGAGAACAATATTAAAGTGACAACAAGTTCAAAATGCGTTTAGTCCCTTTGAGACAACATGAATGTTCTGATGATATATTTTTTTGAAATAATACCTAAATGAATTCTCTTTAGACTCACAATTGTCTCTTTAATATCTTATTCATTTTGTGCTAAATTTTTAATAGTTTTAGACAATCAAACCCCCCAATCCCAATATTTGAGGTTAGGAACGAGATTTTGAGAAATGGTTTTTACTGGCCTATTTGGATGTTCTTTGGCTACTTTATCATAAAGAAAAAGTCATATCATTTTATTTTTTTTAAATTTGGGTCATGGTGTAAAAACTAGCCCCCTGGCGGAGAAGGGGTTCAATTAAATTAACTATATTTTGGTTGATTCTGATTGCTTAAGGAATGCTCTTTTCAACGATACGTTAAAATCGGTCAAACCGTTAAGAAGTTAAAGCAGGTTATTGCAAAAACTACTGAACACCCCCGCCATCTTTGGTTTTGAAATAACTGAACTTTTGTTTTTACGAAAATGATACATAAACTGGTTCTCTTTACAAATGTGAAAAAAATTTTTTGTTTATTATTCGAAATTTATAGAAAATGCAATTTAAAAATTAAGATGGCAGTTACGCCCTCTTCATGGCCGATTTACCTAATATTTTTTTACGCCAAAGTCATACAACGGTCTTATTGGGTCACCCGGTACAAAAAATTGCCGAAAAATAATAATTTTTTGTGGGTGTTCCATTTCTAATGTCATTCAGTATATTTTTATTTCACCTTAATTTCTTACATACTTTTAGAAGTTTGGTGTTTTTATTTGAGTTGAATAATAAAATTATTATACACACACATTGGAAAAAATTAATTTATTACATCACGAAAAGGAGATGATACAGTATGCTTAGTTTAATTAATAGAATAGGTCGTCCAAGTGAACTCTGACATGTAGTCGTCGTTTTATACTCATGAGAGGAAGTGTTTTGCAAATGCTAAGCGAGTAATTTGTTAACCCTACGTAATTACTGCCAACATGTACCAAAGCGTTCCTTAATGTGTTTATGGTACTACACATATTTTATTTTGTTCTACATGTAAAATCGCATTAATGTTTTCAAAGACTGTAAAGCTTAACTGCATGTACCTAATAGTAATTAAACGACAGGTATATATTAGTACCGCGTATTTAATCGGAAGTTATAACGATAAGCAACGCAAAATTTTTCTTACTGAAATTAAAATAAATTACAACAACCCTTATTGTAAAAGTAATTATAACTAATGTTTTCTAAAGTTTAAAATATTTTTAATTAAAGTTACCTCCGTTTCATTTAAATATTTCATAAATTATTGTTGTTTTAGAATAGCAGTTGTTGGCGAATTTGTAGTTAAGTAATTAAAACTGAGGTCACAGTTTATATGAAAACTGCCTTTAAAACGATTACAAAATATACAGTAGCTTGCAATTAACGTAAAATCGGAGTATTTTTGACACAAATCTGTTAATGAATGTGAATTTCATTTAGAGTTAACATTTTGCGTACAATTTTTTTTTTGTTAAAAACCATTACATTTGTATTCGCAAGCATGTATGCGTTAATGGATCATGAAATAATGGCCTTTGTTCAATTTGTAAATGTATTAGTTTAAAAGAAAAAAGTTGAAAAAACCTGTTTACATTTACAATGTAAACGTATTTTCAATTTATCGAAACTGTGGCTTTCAAGCTTTATTTTCAAATTTTCAACATTGTTGATTGGCATACCCAATTTCTAACGGCAAATAAACAACACGAAAATAATTGGAATTAGTTAGATTGTTGAATTACACAAATATCTTATTCCATAACTATTAGAATAAATTTCGGCTTTCCCGTGTGACATATATAAAGTACGATCCTGTACTCAATGATAAGAGCGGTATCGAAGCGACGATGATTATTGTCATTATTGTACTACGCTTCGAGTATGAATGTACTGTAAAGAATAATAAAGTGTTCAGTTAAGAAGTCTTAACAAATCATTAAAAGATATATTACATGGCGCAGTCGGTTAAGAACATATAAGTAATTAAGATAAGAAACGCGTGGTGAAGTGTTCAAATTTAATCACAATGGCGAATTTTAAAATTCCGTCGTCTTTAAAATTAACTGGGAATTTAAGTGAAAACTGGCCATATTATTAAATTTAATTGGTGAAGAAGCGGTCGAAATTTTTAATACGTTTGAGTTTAAAGAATCAGAAGATAAAGATATCCAAAAAGAGCTAGAAAAATTTGAAACCTATTGTAATCCAAAAAAAATATTCTGCACGCAAGATACCTGATTTACGATAAAACTCAATCTGGAGGTGAAACGTTTGACAATTTTTTACTTGAAATCAAGACATTGGCAAAGGATTGCGAATTCAAAATTTCCGATGAAATGATAAAGGACAAGATAGTTTTGTATAGTAACGACAGAGAAACTCAAGACCAAATAATTAAGTTAGGCGTAATCGATCTAAGCAAAGCTGTCGAAGAATTCCGGGTAGCCGAACTGATAAGAAAACAATCAAAAGACATGGACAAAAAGTTAATGTCGTCAAGTCGAAAAAACCGGATGAAAGAATTCAACAACAACAAAAGGAAAAAGATCTCAGCGTACAAACAACTTCCAATGACATGGCGAATGATAACCACAATCGAGCGGGAGCCAGCAGTTCTAATCATAATGATAGCAGCAATCGAATAGGTAACAAAAGATTTAATTATAATTATTATCGTAAAAGCAATAATTGTAAAAGATGCGGTTATATTCATAAACAAAATTGCCCAGCTATTGGAAAACAATGTAGTAGATGTCGCAAGACACACATTTTACTTATGTTCATTGCTCCACGAGAGCTGAAAAAGACCAACCGCCGTCTTGTACAGTCGTATACCGCACTTAAGTATACATCTCTGATGAGCTCACAATAAGAGCGAAATGCTGCATCAGGTGTTCTTCTGTTGCGTGTGTACTTCTGTACAAGTTATCTTGGCTTTATCGGCAACGTGTGTTACAAGCATTAAAGCTATCGCTTAGATAGCGCTTTGCACTTTAACACACACATGCCGTTACAGTTAACTGTTGGCAATTTTCTTGGTTTATATACTATTCATATGTGTCAATGTTTACACGAGATGTTGCAAGACACACATTTTACTTATGTCATTTATTAAGCAATGGTACAATTAGTCCTGATGAAAATAGAATTAAAGCAATTCAAGAATACGATTTACCAAAAACCAAAAATGAGTTACAGCGATTTTTAGGTTTAATTAATTACTTGCGATGTTTTTTACCAAATTTGTCTGATATAACATTTCCATTACGCAAATTATTAAAAAAAAATGTTGAGTTTATGTGATTAGACTTACATACTAATTGTGTACAATCATTAAAAGAAATGATCACAAAATCGCCAGTTTTACAAAATTTTAATTGTAACAAAGAAATAATAATTCAAACTGATGCAAGTAAAATTGGAATAGGGTGTGTTCTTTTACAAGAAGGAAAGCTAGTTTATTTTGGTTCTAAAAGTTTAAATGATTGTGAACAAAACTACAGTCAGATAGAAAAGGAATTTTTAGCAATTTTATTCGCCTGTAACAAATTTTTTTCATTACATTTATGGACGTAAAACCATAATTCATACCGATTATTTACCTCTAGTTAGTATAATGAAAAAGATTTAAATAAAATTCCTTCCAGTAGGTTACAAAGAATAAAACTGAAATTATTTAAATTCAATATAGATGTTGTTTATAAACCTGGAAAATTAATGTTTATAAGCTGACGCTTTAAGTAGAGCTTGTTCTAAATCAGATAATAGCATTACCGATGATTGCTTAAACGAGTTAGTTCATACAATTTATATAAGTCACGATTTAAAAAATGAAATTATTAATGAAACAAACAAAAAACTTATTTTGTTAGAATTAAAAAATTGTATTTTGATGGTTGGCCGAATTCAAAAACTAAAGTAAAAAATAATGTCAAATTTTTCTTTAATTATAGAAATGAAATTTTTGTAGAAGATGATATACTTTATTTTAATAATAGGATATTTATTCCGTGTACTTTAAAATTGAAAATGCTTCAGCATTTACACGAAACTCATTTTGGTATAATGAAAACAAAATTAAAAGCTAAAACAAAGTTTTATTAGATAAACATTGATCAAGATATAGAAAATTTTATAAGTAAATGTAGGATTTGTGAAAAATTTAGAGTTAAGAATATAAAAGAGACAATGTTAATGCAAGATAGCCCAAATTTACCTTTTGAAAAGATAGCGTGTGACGTATTAGAGTTTGCTAATGAACAATATCTAGTTTTAGTTGATTACTATTCAAAATGGCTAGAGTTGGTAAAATTAAAACAAAAAAATGCATCTAACATTATTAAAGTTCTTAAAGTCATTTTTTCTATAAATGGTATTCCGAAAAAACTAATTGCCGATAACATGCCTTTTAATTCGTATGAATTTCAGAAATTTAGTACTGAATGGAACTTTGAAATAATTACATCAAGTCCGTATTATCCCAAGAGTAATGGCTTAGCTAAAAAAGGTGTTGGTATAGGAAAAACA
The DNA here is from genome assembly GCA_030710515.1 of Abscondita cerata. Lineage (NCBI taxonomy): Eukaryota > Metazoa > Arthropoda > Insecta > Coleoptera > Lampyridae > Abscondita > Abscondita cerata. Next base: position 635,482 of record JALBCR010002322.1, on the reverse strand, counting down.
ATGCTTAGAAAAAGTTTAGAATCAAACGTTGAAATAGAGTTTTTTTTGTTAGATTATAGAAATACACCTGTGATAGGTACTAAGTTTACTCCCGCACAACTATTATTTTCTAGACGAACTCGAACTAATTTGCCAATACAAGATCACTTATTAAAATCAACAATTATCAATAATTTTAATAAAGTTTGAACTAAGACAAATCTTAGAAATAAATATTATTATGACAGAAGTGCTAAATGTCGTAAGAATAATTTTAATAAAGGGAAAAATGTAGTATTTAGACAAGGTAAAATTTGGGAACCAGTAAAAATTATTGAAAAACATCCAATGCCACGTTCTTTTATAATAAAGGATGAGTATGGCCGAATCAAGCGACGAAATGCAGTAGATCTGAGAAAATCTCATTTATCTCCAAAGATAAGATATTCAGATAACTTACCTTTAATTTCTAAACCAAATTATTGGAATAGTAATTGTTTAGATAATAATCTGACTAATGTTAATAGTGAGCTTCGGGATGTTGTTTCAAAGACATCAGAAAACTTATATTACTAAATTTGGAAGAGTATCCCGACCTCTAATAGATTAATAATGTAAACATGTATAATGCTAGAATAAGAAAGTCATTTAGTTTTTGTAAAAAGGGAGGTGTCATATATAAAGTACGATCCTGTACTCAATGATAAGAGCGATATCGAAGCGACGATGATTATGGTCATTATTGTACTACCCTTCGAGTATGAATGTACTGTAAAAGAATAATAAAGTATTCAGTTAAGAAGTCTTAACAAATCATTAAAAGATATATTACACCGTGAAAGAAAACAAGTTAATTGTGTAAACTGTAAACATTGCATGTAGTAATCCAGAATACTTTAAGTTACAGTATAGTCAAAACAAACTATTAATATGGATTTACAATGAAAGAAAAAACTTTTTAACAGTAGAAAAAATGATATAAATCAAACGTGCATATTATTATGAAAGTTTGTTACCTAAAACTATAATTAATAAACTCGATTCCTATTTAAGAACTTAAAAATAAGGAAGTTAGCACAGAATACTAAATTTTCATTATGTAATAAGTTTTATAGGTTTGTGAGTCAAAACTTGAAAAAAGCCAAGTATTTCGAAAACCTTACAATTACTAACAGAATAGTATGTTCTATAGCAAGTATATTGGAACATAGTCTACACTTTAATTACAAAAAAAAAAAAAAACAAAAATATTTAACTGAAACAAATATTATTTTATTTTAATGTATTTGGAGATAAAAGAAAATGCATAAACAGACAATTTAATAGCTATTTATTGTATATGTGTTTTAGTAGGCAGATTATCCACGCAAGAATTTTTAATCGCGAGAACGAAGTTCGAGCGTTTAATTTTCTTAAGGGGATAATATGCCACTAAAACACGAATGCAATACAGATTTTATCCACAATCAAACCAATTTAATTGAAAATAAGTAATCTGACAGTTCTAAAATTTCAATGTAATAGCAAATATTAGAAAATTTAGTGAAACTTTGGGCGGCTTTGCATTATTAGTTGCTAGGATGCTTGTTTATTAAAACAATATTTGTAAAAAATTTAGAAATCGTTTGTGTGCGTCGTTTTGAAAAATGTCAGAAAGTGATTCTTTGCCGGTAGAAATTAAAGCAGAAGCTGAAGAAGTAACCCTGCAACTGTTGCCGGCCAAATCTAAAGATGCATACATAAAAGAATTTGCTACCTTTAATGAATGGAGAGAGAAAAGAGGTGCAAACATCATAAACGAGGACGTCCTGTTGGCTTATTTTTAAATGTAAGAAGCAAGTTTGCCTCCTCGTCGATGTGGACGAAATATTCAATGTTAAGAGCAACTTTGAATGTGCATAGAAATATTGACATATCAAAATACGGCAAATTAATTGCTTATCTCAAGAGCCAATCAAAACTACAAGGCAAAGAAGGCAAAAGTGCTTGAGAGGGGACACATCGAACAATTTTTGAAAACAGCATCTGATGAAAAGTACTTAATGATAAAGGTACAACCAATTTTCTTTTCTTTTGTATTGGTATCTTAATTATTTTAAATATTTCTAGGTTGCTGTCATAATGGGTGTTTGTGGAGGTTTACGATGCAATGAACTGGTAAACTTAAATATTGAACATGTGAAAGATAAATGATCTTTTATCTACGTGTCCATGCCAGAAACAAAGACCAATATGTCAAGAAGTTTTACGAAGGATTATCTGTTAATGTTATGGAGATATGCAAGAAATACATACGCCTACGTCCTAAAAGTACTATTTCGCAGGGAAGATTTTTTTTGCGATATATAAATTCAAAATGCACCGTGCAACCTGTGGGAATTAACACTATTTCCAGAATCCCCTCAAAGATTGCTTCTTTCTTAAAACTTCTAGACGCTAAATCCTACACGGGCCATAGTATGCGCCGTTCTTCGGCGACTCTGCTGGCTAATGCTGGTGGTGATATCCTCACTCTTAAGAGGCATAGAGCGTGGAGGTTATCTAGTGTTGTTGAGGGGCATATAGAAGAAAGCGAGTCAAGTAAAATCGATATTGCTAGAAAATTCAAGGAAAATCCAGCACAATGCAAGAGATCTCCGCGATGCAGTCTTCCTCAAACGTGGTTTGTGTAAATGTAAATCCTGATATTGCAAATAAGTTTACTTTTGATGTTAACGTGAATGTTAATATTAATGTTAATAAATAATTACTAAATTTTCTGCAAATTTTTTCTTGAATTTTATATATTACAAAACACTAATGTTTTATGGAATATAAAACACTAGTGTTTTATAGGTGTTATAATACGTTTCATAACAGCATAATAATAGCTCAATAATATGGTGATTGTGGATAATAGTTATTTACTTAACGAGTGGCGAAAGTAACCCATAGCAGAACGAACGTGGCATGTGAGGGAGTTCTGCTATGGGACTTTCAGCATAAGTAACGTACAACATTTTTGTGCTGTTTCTTGTTAAAAACCGGAATTTAATTTAACACAAATCATAAGATCGGATGTTATGTTGGTACTACTGTATTATTAAACAAAAACAAATTTGAACTTCAAACAATAATAAAAATTTGTCTCGCTGTTTAAAATAATTTATAACATGAATATTCCTAATCACATACAAAAGTACGCAGAAGAAGCAGTTGCTAATTTACTTCCATCGAAATCGGCAAACCGATATAGGGAAGAATATAATAAATTTATCAAATGGTGCGAAGAAAATACTATTCAGGACTACACAGAAACGGTTTTACTTGCCTATTTTAAAATAAAATCGGATGTTCTGAAAGCTTCAACACTGTGGAGCATATATTCAATGCTAATATCCACTCTTAGCATACATCACAACATCCACCTTAATCAATATCGACAATTAGTAGCTTTTTTAAAAAGGCAAAATGACCGTTATCAACCAAAAAAATCCGATATTTTTACCGAAATTGACGTAGAAACATTTCTTAACACCGCACCTAATGAGAAGTTTTTACTCATGAAGGTAAATCAATCTATATTAATCTTAAAAAATAAAACACATATTAAACTCTTAAACTAATTAAACGCTAAAATCTACATTTAAATATATATACATACTATTTACAAGAACTATACAGTAAGTTGTCGATAAATTTTGTTTTTACCTTCTAGACTGTGCTCATAATTGCAATTTCCGGAGCATGCCGAAAAATAGAATTAGTAAATTTATCCACAAATGATGTGGATTTTATCAGTAATATGATTATCATAAAATTAAATGATACCAAGAATAAATGCAACCGCACATTTGTGATAAATAATCAAGCTTGGATTGAAACGGTTAATTTATATTTCAAGTTGCGACCCCAAAACATAGAGCATACACGATTCTTTATTTATTATTCAATTAACAAATGTACTCGGCAACCAGTGGGCATCAATACTTTTGGGGTGATGCCACGTAAAATTGCCGAGTTCTTAAAATTGCCCAATGCACCATCCTTTACGGGGCACCGTTTTAGACGCTCCAGTGCTACTATATTAGCTCGGCTGTCCCATTACAAAACACAGCAACTAACATTTTGGCCAAAATGTAGATTTATCAGGTTTTGTAGTTGCTGTGTTTTGCTGAACATTTTGGTATTTTACGAACTGAAATCGTTCAATAAATAACGAAAATACAATGCATTCAAAACACAGTAACTGCTTTCCTGAAACATATTTTACCATTACAAACCACAGTATTTATCAAATCTGTATCAAAACACAGTAACTTATCGGTAGTTACTGCGTTTTGTTACGGTTTTGTTGTTACTGTGTTTTGTAGTGGGAAATTTGTAGTACTCGATATCAAGTTGGGTATCCCCACCATTATAATTTAGAAGGTAACTGCATCGATCAAGGTTTACTTTTCAAGTCAGTCGGGACAAACCAAGCGTCGTGGAAGGATGTCGTCGCCGGGCAATATTATTGTCGCATCGTGCAGTTCGCGCACAAAACGGTTGGTTAATTCTGCTCGTTTTCGCTCTAAGAAGGTAAATAGATCAGCACCAAATTTTCATGTAATATTATCGTTGAATTTGTTTTTCTTGTAGGATATCGACGCATTACCACTTTTTCCTGTGATAAAGTATGAAACTTCATCATTATTTACCAGCAACATTGAAAGTAAAGATCAGAAAGAAATTTACCTAGACAGACTGAAACAATTTTGTTTCATTACTGATTCTTTACGTGAAGAGTGAAAAGAGTAAGAATATCACATTCCGAAGAACATACTTAAATCCGTTTTTGAACAAAAACTAAGTTATGTAACTTAACCATGTAAAAATATCAAGTTCCTCAGTGGGGTTAGATATCTTTGACAAATTTGTTTTTTTTTTGTTTACAATATTAATACTAACCTATTTTTTAGAGCGAAGCGAAATGTGATAACAGTCATTCAGATAAAAGAAATGAAGGAGATGGGCAAAATGAAATGGAAGTTTCAAATTTGACTAATAAGGTTCCTGAACGACGTGACGGTTTAGTGGTAAAATTCATTTACGAATTATTCATAATTCAAAAATTGTGTATATGATATTTTTGCAGAACAACACTGTTCAGAAAGAACTAAACGATGAAGAAGGGGAAGAAGATCAAAGTACTGTAGAAGTAAAAAGAAATAGAAGACCAGTAGGAATGGAAAAAATAGAGAGAGACAAAAGATGCATCCTATGAGAGCCATTTGTGGGGAAAATGCAGAAAACTGTGTAAAAATCTCACCGAAGAACATCGTCATGATATTTGGAACAAGTACTGGATCTTAGACTACACAAGTAGACGCAAGTGGTTGAGCAAACATTTAAAATTAGTTCCAGTAAAACGAAGAACTACTTCAGCCGAACATCCAAGATCTGAATCAAGGCATTTTACTCTACCACTTGCAGATTATACTGAAATAGCAGTATGCAGACTGACGTTCCTAAATACTTTAGGATATTCTAGTGATACAGTCATAACCGAATTAGTTCGCGCCATGAAAGCGAGCCCGTGCGGAGATCAGGTTAAAGAGCGTAGGGGAGGAAGTCATAGACCGGAAGCTGATCGAGATATAATAAAAAACCACATTGAGTCATTTCAGCCTTGCGTGAGTCATTATAGAAGGAAAAATGCTCCTAATGTAAGGTATTTGCCCAGAGAGCTCACAATTAAAATCATGTACGATGATTTTGTATCAAAACATCCGAATATATGTAAAGTTGAAGTTTATAGGCTAGTTCTAAAAAAAATGAATATTTCTCTTCGTCAACCCAAGTCGGATGTCTGTGAACAGTGTTCTTCTCTAAAAATCCTTTTGGAAAACGAAGATAATAACAACATACAAAATCAATTCGATGTACACCGTGCCAAAGCGGCAAAAGCAAATCTGGAATATAAAAAGGACTCAGACGAAGCAACAAACGCACGTTCAACAAAAAACGAATTTACTCAATGGATTTACAAAAGTAATTATCTTACCCATAATGCCTCAAAGCAAGACGGCATTTTTCACAAGTCGACTGGTTGTTTTCAATCAAACGTTTGCCACTTTAGGCAAGGATCACTCTAATAAAAGTTACTGTGTGCTATGGCACGAAGCCTTAGGTGGACGCAAAGCTGAGGCTCTTGTTGATGCTATGTTCAAGGTAATTGAGAAGGAAAGGGATTCTATGGATTTTGTATTTTGGGCTGACAATTGTACTGCTCAGAATAAGAACTGGGTTCTGTACACCTCACTTGTGACCGAAGTGAATCGTGTAACTAGTCCGAATAAAATTGTTATTCGGTATCTCACCAAAGGCCATACTCATATGAGCGCAGACAGCATCCACGGTAATATCGAGCAGAAACTCTTACGCAAGAGGAACATATATGATTTCCAGGAATTGGTAGAAGCCGTCGAAACATCCAGAACTAAATTAGAAGTTCTACAATTAAATGAGTTTCACATGTGGCCAAATAAGAAAAGAAGTGCAAGAAAGCAAGACGATCCATTGAAGAGTTTTCTTCTGAATGAATTAGTTGAAGTCTGTTTCACAAAAGGAAGCCAGTGTCTGCAATATAAAACAGATTTTTCAGATGAATATAAGGAGTTGGATTTTATACAGAAAAAGCATAATGCTATGACTTTTAGACCACAAATTCTTCCCACCCGTGGCATTGCAGCATCCAAAAGAGCAAAACTTCTCAAAGATCTGGTACCACTAATGCCCACCAACAGAAGAGTGTTTTGGGAAACAATGCCAGAATCCGAAGCTTCTATGGACTTGGTTAGTGCAGGACAAGAAGTCGCAGATATAGATTCTGATATTTAAATAATATGCGGATTGTATTTGATTTAATTTTTCATTTTTCGGTTGAGAAAATTATCAAAGTTTTAGTTATTTTTGTAACGTTAAAAGGATTTTGTTAAGTTTGTTTTTGGAATAAAGAATCGAAAGCATATTTTATGAGTTTTGTTTTGTTTATAATATGTTTGATGTTACGAAAAGTCCATGCAACACCTACAGCTAATTTTCTTATTTCAAAACAAAGCAATGTCAATTACTGTACTTCATTCACAGCTAGTTTTCTTATTTCAAAACAAAGCAAAGTCAATTACTGTGTTTTGATAAAGTATTAACTCAATTATTTTGAAGAAATGTCATGCAAAACCTATATTTTAGCTGCCGAACTATTGTTTTGATGGAGTATTCTCTTGAAATCGTTTTAAAAACAATGCTATAGTTCATTCTCAATCACCATTAAAATTTTAGAAAAAATCTTCATTTATTTCCTGGGGCTCGAAACTTATTATAAAAGTAGATTTTTCTCCGTTGTTATAATAATGTAGTTACTGTGTTTTGCACTGGGACAACCGAGCTGGGAAAGGAGCAAATTTTTAAACGTCATGGTGGGTGGAAGTCTTCATCAGTAGCAGAAGGTTACATCGAAGACTCCCTTCATGACAAAAATGTCATCACAAACCGCCTAGCTTCTGAATCAACATCCTCATCCTCACATACGGTAACATCGTTTGAACCCTCACATACGATAACATCGTTTGATGAACCTTCAACATCACAAACTTCAACAGCAGTTCGTTGAAAGTGATGGAGTAAAAGTTGCCAACTTGGCGTTAGAAGACATTAAATCAGGCGTTTCTATAACGAATTGTCAAAATTTTACCATTAATTTTAATATTAATAAGTAATTAACTGTAGTTTGCATACGTACCTTATAAGTTTGTGTTCCTTTAAGGTTCCGTTGTTATGTTCAAGTATTTCTTTATTATTATTTGTAAGATATTTTCCTTAGCATTCACTTTTAATAGTTAATGTTTCATTTTTTGTAGGTTAAATATTCGTTTTTAGTTAGTTCAAAAACACCACCACTACCAATATAGTTGCAAATAAAAACCCTAAAGTTTGAACTTTAAGAGCGTTTTTTGCATTTAAATTAAATTTTCTAGCTTTCAAAATGATATTAACCACTCATAGATACATTTTCTTTGATAATAATAGAATTATTAAATGCTAATTATGTCTAGAATTGTTACATCTCATTTTGCACACTCTAGTGTTGTTTTTATATTGCATAACGCTTGCGACGAATAGAAACGCTTGCTTTCGATGGAAGCAGCACAAAAAATAATTTAATTAGTGTGAGAATTTAGGAGATAACTATTTATTGAGATTTTAAAGGGCTGTGAATCATAAAAAAGGTATGAAAAAGCCCGCAAATTTAAGGAAACTTCGACAGAAATTATAAAATACAAGGACATCCGACTTCATTATACGTCAGCTTGATTTAAGAATATCTCTAAACCTCACAACAAAAGACCGTAAACATACAAACATTTTTTTGCTTAGAATTTTACAAAACTTTTGTTTGATGCTAATATTTTTATTATCATATAAAATTAAATTTTGAAGCTTGCAGAAATGTCTACTAAAGTGTTTTGTTTTCAAATTTTCACAAACATCAGCGTCGAAATGTATACGTATCAAAGAGACTTTTGACGACCTTATATAAATATGGGTAACGAGAAAATTTGAGAGAATTCGAAAGGAACCAACGTGAATGCAGTTCGAAGAACACGTTAAAAATTATAAAATGTAAAAAGATAAAGAAATTTATGTGATACGAAAAAAACATAAGAATCCCGTTGTTATCGAGAATGTTTAACAACAGTATCATTGATTCAAAAGAAAAATTGTATATCAAGAATAACATTTCGTTAAGTAGCAGTTAATAAAATAATTCTAGATTTAATTATAATATATTAATAAACCATGTAGTCTGTAGTGACAAACTTTGTTTTGAATATTCATCTTTTTTTTTAACCCTAAATGCACAGTTTGTGTACAAAATCCAAATGTAAAGTGTTATTACATTATGAGATTTAAACGAAACGCGGTTAGTCCATTCCTTTATTTTACTGCAAGATTTATGATCGGGTTAAACTTTGGGCAACTAGAATTTACACAGAAATTACTCTCGAATTCAGGAGAATATAATTTATTGCAGAGTTAATATAAATGATACGACTTTTTGTAAATATACAAATATGTAATTTTTTAGAAGTTGGTTTGATTTCGATTTTAATTTAAATTGTATTCTACTTTAATTCTCTGACCTGTAATTAATGATGTTTACTAATCAATTACCACATTTTAACAGTACCTAACTTAATAACTTGAAAATCCTTGCCAAATGAATGAAATTTACGGACGGTAGTATCCAGTGATTTATCAAAAAAAAAATTCTTAAAATATGGTTAGCACTTACTTCCATTATCCCAATTTCAAAAATCTACAAAAATAAACATTAAATTTTATCTTTAATATTTGCAAAATTTTAAATTGCTATACAGTAAAACCTCTATTTTCGGTCACCTCTTAAAAGCGGCCACTTCTGAAACCGGCTAAGTTTTCCAAGTCAAAAACCAATTATACGGAAATATCCATATTAATGACCCTCCTAATAGCGACCACCTCTCGATAACGGCCACGGCCACTTATTTGTAAACTTTCTTGGAAAAATACATGTAATTCTACCTCCCATTTCCGGCCATTCTTAAGTAAGGCTATTAGTAGACAACAGCTTAGCGTTCAAGTTGTGCATAATATATAACTGTTCCATTGTAATTACCGATATTTAAGAACGGATTTAAAGAAGTTGTTCGATTTACAATAGACAGTCATTACCGAGAAAGGGCAATTAAAAGGCTCATTACGCTCACCCCAAAAATCATATTTTGCGTACATAGTTTGAGTTAGTATGTTCAACAGTGCTGTTACATATAGACGTACAGAAAAATTACAATGTCGCTAAAAGAAAACGTTTCTCTCTTAAAGAAAAATTGATATAATTGTGGAAAGTGAAAAGTTCAATACCAGTGCTAGAAAGTTGACTGAAAAATTTAGTGTTGGAAGTACACAATTTAACGATATTTTAAAAACAAATGTGATTTAAAAAGCTATTTGAAGAAGGTTCCAATACAAAGCAGAAGAGAAAATTTCCTAGAACTGAAGGTTTAGAAATTGACCGAGTAGTTTACAATTGGTTTTGTAAAGCTAGGAATAAAAATATTCCTATATCTGGACCTTTAATAAAAGAGAAAGCATTGGAAGTTGCGGAAAATTTAAAAACTACGGATTTTAAAGCTTTAAATGGATGGCTTGAGAAATTTTGTCAAAGACATAACATAACCTTTAAAAGGTGGAGAAACGTTTCGCCTATTACAATTGCTAACTGTTTTGCGAAAGCAGAATTCTCGGAAAAGATCCTGCAAGAAGATTTCGATGAAGAAGACGAAATTTCACTAGCTCAGCTTTTTCCTGTATTACTAGGAGGTAATCAACGTGTAAGCTTTGAAAATTATGTATCTATTGATTGTGATATTTTGACCGAAAGCCCCAATTTATCTATAGTGAAAGCTGTGATCTGAACAATAAAAGTGGTGTAGAAGAATCCGAAGTTTTTACGTCAAACATTAAAGATATGAGTGAAGTGTGTGAAAAACTAAGAAATGTGCAAAGTTTTCTATTTTCTAATGATAAGAGTGAGCTAGCGTTAGAAGTACTTCAAATTTTATCAAAATGTGAATCTTCTGTTTTACAAACTAAACTTAAGAATGTAAAACAAACTTCAATACAAAAATATTTCATAAAAATGTAATTTAATGGTATGTATATGTATGTAATTAATTATTGTAATAAGTATAACGAGCAATTAGAAAATAGGTACATATTATGTAAATGTATGTATTATCTATTCAATATGTATAACCCTTCCATTATTATATCGTTTAATTATTTAATATTGCATCAGCACATTTATAGTTATTTTTTAATGCAGATATATAGTACCTATAGCGAACCGTATTATGTTCCATACTTAAAAGATTTTAATAAACAACGCAGAGAAATAATTTTTTTCCTCCCAATAACGGCCACCTCCATATACCGGTCAGTTTCATAGAACTAATTTGATTTTTACTTTAGGAGCTGATTTTTTGTTGGATAATTTCGTATTATCGTTAATTAGCTACACAATACCAAAATATAACCAAACTACTAACATTTAATTATCTATCACAGCATATAAACCAGTTAATAGGGGGTTTTACCTAGCTGTATGTAAATTAACGCAAAAACAAAATAAAGTGCATCACCCCAGTCAAGTGACTTACGAACCTTTGTAAAAACACAAAGTGAAAGAAATTGTCCACATTGATAAGAAACATACACGTGTGAGAAACAAACGGATTGTTGACGCTATGGCGCTGCTCACCAGTAAAGTAACCGAGGAAGAATAACGTTAATAATAAAAATAATAATAAAGAATAAGGTTAGATGGTGACAGTCGTACCATTTGTATTTGTTGCATTTGTGTTAAGCTTTCTTATCCTCTGCGCAAGTTCTGTTGTTATTTGATCTCGAGATCTCTTGAAGTTCGAATTTTAAGAAATACTGGTAACCAAACCCATTTGAAAATGGGCCAAATCTAGACAAACAAAGGTCACTGCTCCAGGTCAAAGGTCAGGTCAACTTGGGAACTATCTTAAAACATTCCCCTTGACATCCTGAACACTTTGATATACAGGGTGTCTCTAAAAGGTCTGTACAAAATCCTACCACATATTCCTGAGGTCGAAATAAGCCGATTTAAACAAACTTACCTTATTCCAAAATTGCTTTGTTTCCTAGATACAGGGTGGTAAAGTTTAAAAATAAAAATCGTTATTTTGTGGAATTTGTGTGAAGTGTTTGAGAGTTGCTAGGCATTAATAACTTTAAATTGTTTGAATTTATTTCAGTTGTCTGTCAAAATGGCTGAAATGTTTACCTCTGCAGAAATGACGGATATGCTGTTAGTTTTTGGGTATTGTTCAGGAAATGGCCGCAAAGTGTTAGGGTATACAGAGAGAAATTTCCAAATCGGCGCATACCAAACCATCAAACATTTGCTGCGATTGAGAGACGCCTTCGCGAAACCGGTAGATTTATCCCTGTAACTGCTAATTATGGACGGCAACGTACGATTATGACTCCTGAAGTTGAAGAAGAAATTTTGGAAAGAATAGCTGAGAATCCAAAATTAAGCACCAGACGCATAGGTTTAGAGGTAGGAGTATCCAAGGATGTAGTTCATAGGACACTGAAAGAACAACTGCTTCATCCATACCATATCCAAAAGGTACAAGACCTTTTACCTGCGGATCTCGATCAACGATTGGGTTTTGTCGCTTCATTACCGAACACCGACATCAGAATGTGAATTTTGCTAAACAAATTTTATTTACAGACGAAGCATGTTTTACAAGAAGTGGTGTAACCAATTTACATAATGAACATTTTTATGCTGAAGAAAATCCACATGCCATAAAAGTAACTCATCATCAACATGAGTTTCGAATCAATGTGTGGGCAGGAATCATTGACAATTTTATTATCGGCCCTGTTATTTTACCGCCACGACTAAATGGTGTGGATTACCTAGAACATTTACAAAATACGCTGCCAGATTTATTAGACGATTTACCACTACAACTTCGACAAGTTATGTGGTTTATGCACGACGGTGCTCCACCACATTTTACATTAAATGTTCGCAATTATTTGCATCAAGCATATCCAAATAGATGGATTGGTAGAGGACGCTCCTTTAAAATGGCCACCACGTTCACCGGTAATGAATCCAATGGATTATTTTTTATGGGGATCTGTAAAAACCATGGTTTATTCAAGGCCTATTTATATTGAAGAGGAACTGTGGAGAAGAATTCAGGATGCAGTCGACGTATTAAAGAATGACGCGGAAATGCTAAGAAGAGTAAATTTGAACTTTTACGTCGTATTAATCTCTGTACTTATGTTGACGGAGGTCATTTTGAACAGTTACTAAAAAGTTTATGATAATTAAATTTATGTAGTATTTTATTAGATAAATTGTTCACCATTGAATTTTCAAAAATCTTTTCTTAAAATCTTACCTAGTTCATTTTTGTAAATAAAATTGTAATAAATTAAATTGTAATAAATAAATTGTAGGTAATAAATTATTTTTTTGTAAGACCCATACATTTCGCATCCCAAAACCTCCAGACATTAATTTTTGAAGTAATTCTTTGAAAATGTTCATACATTTAAAAATAAACGATTTTATTTTTAAACTTTACCACCCTGTATCTAGGAAACAAAGCAATTTTGGAATAAGGTAAGTTTGCTTAAATCGGCTTATTTCGACCTCAGGAATATGTGGTAGGATTTTGTACAGACCTTTTAGAGACACCCTGTATAACATGCCTACGTCACCGCTCCAGGTCAGAGGTCAATGGTCAGGTCAACTTGTGACTCCGCCTAAGATCAGCGCTTGGACCTCCTGAACAATTTGACGTATCGATCTTCGAAATCGGTTTAGCCGTTTTGGAGGAGAAGACGAACAGACAGACAGACAAACCGGGCCACGATTTTATGTGTATAGATGTATGACAAGGTATAAGTTATACGTAATAATTTCTCAACGTTTGATCTTCTGAAAAACTGTTTCGAATAAATTTGCAGGAAACTTTAAATATATAATATTTAAATTAAATACGTGCTTTGGAATAAATACTTAGCTCTTTTTTTTTCAAGAAAGTCTGTATTTTCAGTGTTTATTTTTACCTACTTATTCAAAAATATACTCTATTCCCCTTTTATTTGCATGAGTTAGGGGTGATATTTTGTAGGTATTAAAATGAAATATTATTTTGAACATTGTTGCATTTATATAAAGAATGGGACAATTAACATTGTATGGGAACTTACTAACTCAAACTGACTGAAAAAAAAAATGACTCTGTAGACAAAGACAAACTACCAAAAGAAAGTAATTGGACATGGGCAGGAAAAAAATGAACGACCCCGCGAGCCTGAAGTTCAGTCAAATGGAACGGCCGAAATACACATATACTCTATACTATACCTATACCAAGAGGAACAGAAAGGCGATTTTTTGGTAAAACCCGTAAAACCCAAATTCAATATCAACCGCAACAACAAACATTTCCAAAACATTCCAGAGTATACGACCGGTACGTCATTACACAGTCTGGAATTCTGCTTTGCTTACGACCAAGAACTATCAACGATTCTTAATAGATAACCAGCCACTTCCTCTTAGGGTCTTCATTAGTTTCCCATTTAAAGCCCTTCGTGTGTGATTTCTCTGATAAGACCAAAGCTTACCAAAACGAGAGCTCCGGAACCTCCTCACGTCGATACCTCCCAAACTCCAGATACTACGCACATCTAAGAAAGAAAAAAGAGTCAATTGATATAAAAGACCAAAACAAAAAATTAAAGCGCCAATAACATCACACGGATTCACATCTCCTCGTAAGATAAATAAAGAACCCTTACAAATAAGATACGTGTAGAAAGAAAATGGACAGTTTTTAAAGCCGATCTCTTCGAAATCATGTGGAAGATCCTAAACTGACTACCATAAAGCAAACCTTACGCAATTGATTCTTTACAAAATTAAAATAACTGAGATGAGTTAAATTCGTTCAAGAAGACGGAAAGAATGAATCGACCAAAATTACTACCTAAATGAATACATTCATGGTGGAGGTGAAGTGAATAAAAGCAACTCGTTACAACAACAATATTAGAAAATTATACATACAATAATTATTAGCCATTTTAAATTTATTTAACAGAATATAATAAATGAATTTAGTAAAATTCACCAACATCATAAAATCATGTTTTAAAATTACAGGATTAAAAGAATGTAATTTTAAAGCATCGTTTTATCATAATCTTAGTGGAATTGTATAAATGGTTACATGTTGTCGAAGTTACTTATCCAATGTAGATTAATTGGCTTGTGTGAAAAATTCTATATACAGGGTGGCATACCACATTTGCCTCGGTTTTTCTACGAGAAATGAGGAGTATATTACAAAATTATTTTTGAATATACAGGGTGGCACAAAAATAAAGTACATATCAAAGTTATATTTTTTCTTATGGGATATCCTATATTTTTATATTTTTTAGATAGTATAGACCAAATAAAGGTAAGTTTCTGTTACTTCCTATACCTAAAACTAATCGTTTCTGAGAAATTTTGAAAAATATAAAAATACATAATGTTATTTAAAAATTGCTTACACCCTGAAACATGGAACGAGCTGATCATAATTAAATCTACTGGTTAGCTGAAAGGTTAAGGTATACTATCATGTAAAAGTTTTATTTCAAAATTGTACAGAGTGGTGAAAAAAATTGCTTCATCGTTTAGGCACACATTTTATTGAATAACTTCTTAAAGTTAAATGGGACACCCCGTATTTAGTGGCTTATTTCAGAATTATTTTCCTTTAAAACTATGTATATTAGCGTTTCCTATACCTATCTCTTATGATTTTTACGCAAACGGCGTTTTTATATTTTACTTTTTATCTGCTATACATATCCTACTATTTTTTAAATAATAGTAAGCTTTGGCCAAGATGGAGTTAATTATTTCGAAGAAAAAAATGATTTGATGAATCAAGTTTTCATAACAACGGATTAGTTAATAGACATAACTTTTACTACTACAGTGACGAAAACCGTAATATCTTTAGAACCCTTGATCACATGCACAGATGGTGTGTTAACGTGTGGGGTGGAGTAATCGGAACGCAAATGGTAGGTCCATATTTTTTTCATGACCACTTAAACGGCGCCATGTTTCTTAGAATTATTAGGAACAATTTGCCTATACTATTGGAAACTATTCCGCTTAATATTTGTCAACGAATGTGGATGCAACTAGATGGTGCTCCTGAACACTTTCATAGACGTGTTAGGAATGAATTAGATGGCAATATATAATATACAGGGTGATCTGGATCTAAATGTACATACGCCACCACAAGATAGAGGCCATCATAGTGGTTCTAAATATCTCACCTTTAGTGATTCCAGCTTCGACGATTATCCAGATACAGGATGATTTATAATATTTGGCACATATTTTTTTATTATATCTTTTGAGTACCCCCGTATAGAATGTTCATATTTAGTGAAAATGTTTTGTATTCAGTTGCTTTAAAATACGATATGCAAAATTGTTGTTTCACAAATCCGTATTTTAAAAAAAATGTCGATTTCGATTCTTAAAAATTCAACACCCTGTATATCAAATTATTTTGAAAAATATTTTTATTTAGAAAGTACATAAAAATATGATTCTAATGACATACTTTCTAAAACTGCAACAAATCAACAAAAAAATATCAAACACTTAAACAAGTAATTTCTTTAGCACCCAATACAAATTGTTCATTTTTGGTGGAGGTATTTTGTATTTCAGCCACTTTAAAATGCTATACCCAAAACACTTATTTCGATGCAGAACTAGATTTCCTTTAAAACTATATTAAGGTTCCCTATACTTATCTCTGATGCAGGGTGACCTGGATCTAAATGTACATACGTCACCGCACCCACATTTAGTGATTCCATCTTCTTTTAACAAATTTAAAAGAGATGGTTGTGTTATAACTGGTTATAGAAAAAGAAGCAAAACCAATTATATTATAATCGAAGAAATGAAAATAAATATCCTTTGTTATGTTGTGGAACGGCCTACAGGATCATTTTTAGATGTGGCTAAACATTTCGAAATTTCGTATAACTAGGTATACAGAACCCTAAAAGAACTTAAGTATAAACCCTATAAAACTTCAAATCATCAACAACTTACCGAGGAAGATAAAATAAAGCGTACCGATTTTTGTGAAACAATGTTCAATTCGTTGAATGAAAATGAAGAAATGTTAAGTAAAATAATATTTACTGATGAAGCTACCTTTACTATCAATGGGGAGGTCATCTCTCAGAATGTCCGGTTTGAACTAATTTTTTATTTTTCCAAAAAATTACAAATGTCCCTTTTATTAATCCAGATACTGGTTTTGTACCAATCCTCACATACAAAACTTAACCCGGACGCAGTACCCCCAAAAGGTTAATGTTTGGCTAGTATGCGTAAATAACTCTCTTATTGGCCTATTTTTTATCGATGGAAATATAACAGTTGTAAATTTTTGGATTTATTGCGAGAGTACATAATTCCAGCAATTGAAAGGTTTAATATTATTGAACCTTGGTGGCAAATGGATGGTGCTCTGGCACATTCTGACGACTACAATAAGAAACTTTTTAAACAACATTTTTGAAAGACGCTGGATTGGAAAATTTGGTCCTATGTCATGGCCACCCCGATCAGCAGACTTGGCTCCTAATGATTTTTATTATGAGGTAACCTACAAGGCAAAGTTTATAATAATGTACCCATTCAAAACTTAGACGAATTAAAATATCGTATACGCACTGCATGTAATGAAATGAATCCACAATTTGTTCAAAATTCTTTACTTTCTTTTCAAGACCGCTTAGCTTATTGTCTCGAAAGGCAAGGTAAACATTTTGAGTATTTATTAGGTCATTAAAGCAATGAGTACCTATTAAATATTGTTAAAGTTCATTGATAAAATGTTAATTTACTAACCTTGTTTTCATTAGTTATTTGTTTGCGTTAATAAATTATTGTGCGTTTGCGATTTTGGTTAATAATTTATAAAGAATTTACTTCTGGAGAAAAAAAAATTTTTAAACCAACTTGTGCAGATTTGTGCAAATATAACGTGGTATAACTGGTTGCCTTTATCGCACCAATGATTTGATTTTTTTTCATTTAAAAGTACACATAGGGGAAATGTGTAACTAAGAAAAAAGAACCCGGTATAGTCTTTGTACAATAAAAATGTGTAGGCAGAGTAATAACAGGATAACTACAAAATAATACTGAAATGTGTCTATGATGATAATATTTTTTTTTTTGTAAGTTCAAAAGCGCCGCTGGAGAAATATCCTGCGCCGCGTGTTTACTATGCTGTGTTATACGTATGAGAAGTAAGGACGCTTTTAGGAGGCGCCTCTAATCTTCATGTTTTTAAAAATTTCTAGTATTGCGTTCCTTTTGACGCCTCTATTGTAAATACTTATTATAGAGAGTTCACTTTGGAAATCGACATACCCAGCTATAAAGTCGAATCCTTTTTGAGATAGAGGGCAGATAGCGCGGGGTTAGAGTATCATTTGAGGTCAACTGATAGTCCTGATCGAAAATACGTACTATAACGTTTATAAGTTATTGCTAAATACATATTATCATTTTTATGTACTATTAGATTACATTCAATTTTTTACTTATCTATTTTTAATTAAGTCAATTAATTTAATAACACTTACGAGCCAGTGTAGTTAAAAATTGATAAGGAAAAATTTAAATCATATTTTTATTTCTAATCTAATTTATACTAATAACTTCTTAAATAAATAAATAAAAAGAAAAGAAATAAAAACCATTATCAAAATTGAAAAAATTAATAATTCAGCAACCCCGCTTTCCTAGATCCACACCTTGAGCCACAATTACTCTTGTAGTTACAGAATATTGTGGTAAGTAATTCATCTGGACAGGTGGTAAAATTGTCCTGATAGGTTCCGTGCATTCGTTACGCGTTGTCCAACCCATTCTTGGGGTTCCAAATCATGCCCTAACTAAATTTGAACTTGGTAATAAACACGATTAAAGTTTTGCTGAGCTGCAAATCGGTGGAATATTTGATAACTGCACAGGTTTATTCAGTTTCGTTAACTTGACGTATAGTGCATAACGGAGATGATCGGTACTGTCCACATTAGCTAATAAGGTTTGTATTCCACTTTCAAATAATTTTTGAACCGGACAGTTTTTTTCTTCAAATGCTGGAGCAAGTTGATCCAAATTAGGGAGTCTCTCAAAACGTTTTTTTTCCTTTTTTAGAGATCGCAGAAGTCGTGTCGCAGCCACTTAATGCGTGCAGAAACAAAATGAGTTCTTTAGAACGAGGATATTTATCTAAACTTTTGGAAGAGTATATATCAGTTTTTACATTTGCTTTGCCAACTTTTTTAAAGAAAATTTCGTCTTCATGAGATAGTGTACGACCATTTAAAATGACAAGTAAATCTATATCTTCACCTATTATAACTGTTGTTTCTTCATGTTTTGATTCTTCAATAGCTGTCTCAATGATGAGGACATCCGCATCATCTCAGGCCTGTTTTGTGATGGTATTAACAGCTTGTAATTTTTCAATAACAAGCATAGTAATTAACTTCCCTTTATTACTGCGATTTGATAGGAATTTTTCTTGGCTAATAGGTACAACCATGGTTTCGTCAAAACAAACTTCGTATGTTTTTGAAAGTGTAGCAGTTCTTCTTTGCTGATCCATTGTTTTTATGTTTTTCCTATAATCTGAGTATCCATCAAATACAACAGTTTTGGATTTATAATGTGTTTGTAAATACTTTACGTATTTATCGAAAATAATTGAAAAAGTATCTTCTCTATTCTATACAACTCGGTGTAAAAAAAATCCGCCATCAATAATGAACGTTACATGATTCTCATTGAGATGAAAGTCGATAGGTGACATATTATCATACAATGACGAATTGGTGGTTTTCCTCATCCCATCATTATGAAATAGCGATGTTGGATATGGACTCAATTCATTTGAAGATATTCTTTAAGAGTACTTTCAAATTGCTTGTTCACTGTTATTTTTGGAAATAGTAATAATGGATCAACTGAAACTTTACAACCATTAATTTTGACAGATTTGTTAACAATTGAAAACTGTAAAACCTAATCATAGCGTTTCAATTGTATTTCGCGAAATTGTAAACCAGTGATTTTATTCATAGATTCTAATCCGATTTCATAAACTTTGTGACAGTTACTTTCCTCATTCCCAACCATTCCAGAAGCTAACGTTATTAACGGAGTAGTATTTGAAAAAGGATCATGAAGTTTAAATCTTTTTTTTAATCTTGAATCTCTAGAATCTACGTGTTGTTCTGTCGAATCCAAAGAAATGTTACAGAACTTTTCCATTTCCTCACATATAGTATTTATAGCATACATAGCATAGACCCACTTACACAAAACACTTTCTTTCGTACTTCGCCCACGAGATACTCCTCCTCGTGCTTTCATGGATTTCATAAGACTTTGTTCAATTACCATATCTGTCCATGTACCAGAATTGAATTTTTCTGTTGGTTTCACGGTGAAAATCCATTCTTAAAGTTCTCAAAAGTTTGTTAATCCATAGTTTCTTCCAACTTCAGCATATCTTGCAGATATAAGTGTGCTGATTTTGCGTATAAGGAGTGGCTCCTGGCGTGAAAATATGGCAGCATTTTGTGCACTGTATCAAGATGTTATTTGAAAAGCCTTAGTCTTTCAACGCGAACAAAATCAAGTGCTATTGAAACCATTTCGAAATATTGCACCCATAACTGTGCTGTTGGACCGCGAGCTTTAAATTCATCCAGTTTGTTCAGAAATATCGCAGGAGAAAGGGTTGAGCTATCTATACACTGTTTTATGTTTTCGTAGGAAACATCTCAAGAAGTTAGTTGTTGTATTAACTCATCCAGAGGGTCATCTTCAATCTTCATATCTCCAAAAATTATCATTGATATTGCAAGTCGTAATAATGTATGGCCTTTGATACTTCTGGAGTAAGCGTGACCACTGAACAATTTGTCAACAGAATTCTTTTCATATATTTCACTGAGAGCTTCCTTGAGTCCACTTCCGTCCATTATGTACCCTATGATTCCAAGAAAGGACATGAGCATATGAAATTCTCCTAATTTTACAACTGTTTTTCATAATGGTGAGTTAACATTTCACGCAGCTACCATTGCACGTGCTTTAGAGTAGAGGGGTTGATCAAAAGTAATGATTTCTTCTAAGAAATGCAATAAAGTTTTTGGAATTTCTTGATTAACATCACCCAACATTTTAATTGGAGGTGGATAAGATTTGGTTGATGGTATCAATGATCGGATATCTTCTCTAATAATAGCTGCTCCAGCTTCTACAATTCTTAGCCTTTCTGCTACTGTACTATAATACCAAGCTTTAGAGAGAATATTGGCATGTGTACCACGGAAAGAAATAATCGTAAAACCTCCTACTTTCTTCGTTCGTTATTATATTCGATATAATTGAAAATCTCTAACACAGTTTCTGTAATTTGATTATCTTGACGAGGTTTTTGATGATGATGTTTTATTTGAAAAGTTGGTAAATTGAAATCTCGAACACGATTCGATGAAAAAAAGTTTTAAACAAAAATTGTAGAAAATTGAAGTCTCTACAATATTGATAATAAATACAAATAACGTAAAACCCGTAGGGAACTAGATATTTACAAAAAATGTTCAAAAAATTGATTTTTGTGACTTTTGACCTCTAAATTTTAAAGTTGCGACCATCCTATCATGCGTGAATTTTGAGACAAGGTTTGGGATGTCAAAATACAAGTTTTTACTCACCTAAATTTGACTACGATGATTGGACTAAATAAATAGTATTTGACAACACAAACGTTTTTGTT
Organism: Abscondita cerata; assembly: GCA_030710515.1. Classification (NCBI taxonomy): domain Eukaryota; kingdom Metazoa; phylum Arthropoda; class Insecta; order Coleoptera; family Lampyridae; genus Abscondita; species Abscondita cerata. Next base: position 613,964 of record JALBCR010002322.1, on the reverse strand, counting down.
CTTTACATTTTAAAATCACAAAACCGATAAACTTTTTTGCTTTTTATTGAACTTTAAAGGAGGTAACCATATAAAACAGTTGTAGTTGGCAGAATCTCACGCACGTCATTTATTAATCGAATAATGAAAAAGTTTGTGCATTTAAAGTTACTTGAATTCTTAAATCAACCGCCGAATTTCTCAACTCATTTCAACCAAGTCATACTATGCATACGTTTTGTAATGTTAATGATATTTGTTGTCTTAGCCAAACGTGATTTAAAAAATTACTTTCATAATGTTTGATTTATTTGAATTTATGAATAATTCCAAAGAGAAAAGATTCTCTTATTGCTAAGGAAACTAATACCAATTTTAAAATTTATTAGACGGTTATATACAGTGTGGACGTGAATAGCCCCCCCCCCCACTCTAAATTTGAAACGTCTGAGATATCGATTTCAAAGTTGGAGGGCTACAATAAGGCATAAAATACTACACTTTTACATGAAAGTCTAAGTTTCAAGATGGCAACTGGGCACCATTGATTTTTTTTTATAAATGGAAAGGGGGGTCGAGTGATACCTCGTTTGAAAGATCTTTTCGTCCTCAATCCATCCCCGAATTTTAAGTCTCTACTATCACCCTGCCTAGGCGGCTTTTCGTCACATTTATGATTTTCAAAGAAAAAAAAAATGTTGGAGTTACTTTTATAAGGGTGCTTGTTACTTTTTTAACATCGGTTCCGCGGTTGCCTAAGATTGACAAATGAACTGTTTTAAGCAAAAATTTAAGATAACCGTTTCGAATTTAGAAGGGGGTATTTCCGTCCGCATTGTATTGAGGAAACCATAGAAAATGATCAGGTATGTACAAAAATACAGTAATTTCATATGCTACTCCTAAAATTTTTGTTTTATTACATTTAATAAATTTTATCTTTTCTTTTGGAGGTGTATTATTGAAAAAAAAATAAAATGTTTCTAATGTTATAAATTAAATCAACGACTGATTATTAGGAATAAAGTTTTCATATAAATGTTGTGTATATCGTTATATACAGGGTGTACCACCTAAACTCGCTTAGACCATAGCTACTTTAACATAAAAGTTACCGAAAAAAGTCTAGGAGCAAAATTGTTCTCAATTATTGTCGCCATGTACTTAAAATATTTTTGGTCAGCAGTAGCGTGCCGTATTACAGTAGCGTATTCAACTTATGTTTTTTAATGGAACACCCTATATTTTATTGCAGATTTGGAAAGCACTCTTTTTTTTATGTAACATGTTATACCCCAACTTTAGAGGTTTCGCTGTTAGAGCGCTTAATTTTTTTAATTAATTTAATTTTTTTGACAGAAACGAAATCGCGCCGGCGGGTAAGTCTTGTATTGAGGACAGGCGGAGGCCTGTTCTACCTTCACGTGTTTTTTTCCGGGTACTTTATGGAAAAAAAGAAAATTCGCAAATTGTCGTTTTTTTTTCGAAAATTTCAAAAAGCGCCCCCAAAAAAAATTACAGTGTTAGATAGCCGAAACTTGGTTCCATTGGTACTACAAAAAAAAACCATTCCTTGAAAAAAATTTACAAAAAAAACTCTGAAGACACCCTCTGTTCGTTTTCTGATGAAACGTTACTAAAATGCTCCCAACTCAAGAAGAAATGGTTTACATGGTTTTTACTCTTGGATTGGGATGTGCTCTGCCAGGATATCTCTCAGCGTACACTCGTGACGCTAATAAACAATTTTTGTAACATTCTCTAAGAATAAAAACCATGTCAACCAGTTCTTCTTGAGTTGGGAGCATTATATAGAATATACGGTGTTCTATTTAAAAAAACATAAGTTGGACACGCCACTGGAATACGGCACGCTACTGGTGACCAAAAACATTTTAGGCACATGGCGACGATAATTGCGAACAATTTTGCTCCTAGACTTTTTTCGATAATTTTTATGTTAAAGGAGGTATTGTCCGAAGGAGTTTAGGTGCACACTCTGTATGACAAAGTTAATTTTTATGATGTTTCTTAAGATAGTATATTTGTTAAATATATTTTGCGTTCCACCCTATAGATCTTAGTTAATTAGAAAAATATAATTTGGTTTGTATCTTAATAAAATTAAGAAATAATTTTTGTTAAATTTGCTTTTAAACGATAGAATGTCGCAAAACTGTAAGTAGAAATCTATACAATTCTCGCTATCAATAAGCAATTTCCTTATCTAATGAAAATTACCAATTAAAAGTTTAGTTTCAAAAGCACAAAATCGATACGCGCCCGTGTTTTTCGAACAACACACGCACTATTGGAAAACTTGAATGTTTGAACCCTTTCTCAAATTGCGAACGTGACCGAAAGTACACCAAACCTTATTCTATTCTTGTCTTTTGACATATCCACATTAAAGACAAGAGATTCTTTGACAAATGTTTGTTTAAGCTTTTAAAAAGTTCACCAAACTGCCAATCAGAAACCCAAAACCTTTATAAAAATGTTTTTAAATCTATTGTATTAAATTACTGAAGGAGTTTTATTATTTCCAATAAATTGATTTGATTTTTTATTGTTTTATTGTAATCTATTCTATTGGGAAGAAAATGTTTTCGTTGAATGCATCTTCAACCACTAAATAAACATTAAGTTAATATTAAAATTGGGTAAGATTATTCTACAAAAAGTATTTCAAACAATTAGCGTTTAATCTGGCATGCTTAAAAGCTTTGCATTAATAATAGTCTCAGCATTGTACGGCCTGTTTAAATGATACAGTTTCTGGTAATTCTTAAAATGACAAATGCATCCTCCTCTTTAATACAACATGTAATTCAAATGTTTTATTGTCATCATTTAATAACAATTTGTTATGAAAAAAATAATTAAAACATTTTCTTTATTCCAAAAGTAAAAATGTATATTAACGATACTTTTGGTCATAATTCAAGTGTAAAATACATTGCAATTCTATAACAATCATCGTCCGAATATAATGCAAATCACATCATTTGAATTTAAGCATTACAATAATTGTAAATTTTTTTCAATGTTAACGTTATAATGTAATTTCCTTCATTGTATTTGCTTATGAAATTTAATTTTTTTATAATGTGGGCTTTAGTAATTGTTGAGTTCAATTACTTTACTTGTTAGTGGATCGTAATAATTTTTTATTCAACTCCTTAACCAGTGTTAATTTAAAATTAAATACTAACAAATGTTCATGTGTTTATTGTAGCTTAACTTGTAAAGCACCAATTTGCCTATTTGACTGTCCTTTTCAGACATACATTTGCGTAAAGGTGGTTTCTAAACTTTGAAGAGAAACCCAACTGTTTAAATAATGTATAAAGTTTCATAAGTTGGCATTGAAAAGTTATTTAAGATTTAGACGCTTATTTAAAAAAAGGGAAAAAGGAATGATAACACTTGCTTCATTGTGCAGATGGTTTGTATACGGAGTACTTTAGTCGGGAAATTCCCTTGATGTCCATATGGTAGAACGTGCAAGAAATACATTACGAAAACTCGATCTGTAATAAAACTTGTCACTTCGTAAAATTTTCCATTCTTCCGAAATCACAAAATAAACAAGTACAAATAAACATTGTTACTTTATTCAAAATGTCTGGTGTTTGTAAAATTTGTGGCCGATTTCAATTAAGTTTTTTAAAAATCAAACAACAATAGTTCTCTGAGGGCACAAACTATTATTATATTTTGTAATACAAGAAACTATTCCAGTTTCACAGACGTTACATCGCCTGGGTGATGTACGCTTTGTTAATTTAATGGGTTAGTTACATGTACGCTTAATTAATAACAGTTACTACTAAAACTCCTTTAAGATATTATGTCAAAATAAACACTGAATTAGTTTTTTTTGTAGGAAAGCAACAGGAAAATAATCTTAAATATAAACCTTTTTTATTACAAATTATTAACTCGCATGACGGTATTAATAACAACCAAATAATGCTAATATTTATGTTTTAAACATTTTATGACAATTATTTGATTTTATCTTCTTTTAGGCAATAAGGTCTTTAATTTTTATTTTTGTAGATGCCAATAATAATGAAAATTTACGGTTAAATGTAACCACTTTAAATTTATAGTAGACGATTAACCGCTTGATAACTGACTCCCAATTATTCATTTACTGACCGCCGTTTGTAACCGATTTTCTTAATACTGTATGAAAGAGATTTTGTCTTTAGAGTAAATTCTCAAACGCAAACTCTTTAGTACCCCACCTAATTTTCATAACATTCTTCATGGACAAAAGAGATGTCGTCTTTAGATTAAATTCTAACGCAACCTCCGTCGATTGCACCTTCTAATATTCTTCTCGCGGCAACGATTTAATTTTAAACCCAAAATCTGCACTGCAGTTTCTATTGGGTAAACTTTCACTTATTACGTCGCCGACCGGACTCTTGCTGTACCTTGTAACCACCTAAAACCACCCTTGTTTACAGCAGTTCTACCGAAAGCTGGGTCAAACCTACACCAACAGAATGGTTGCCGCATTTTATTATTCGACCTCTGTCATACCATTGCGTGACAGCTCCTGTGCTTGAAGCCGTCATCTTTAACCCAGTCAAGCCGGGCTACCACAATCAAGGTCGGAAAAAGCTTTGACGAGCACCTCGAGAAAACAATCGCAGTGCACCAACGTTTTAAAGTATTTAACATCACATCCGTAACTATTATACTTAGAGTCGCCGTATATCAGCGACAATTTTGTAGTTGAGACAACCACAAGTTGTGATTAGTCCGACCGCCAAATTTTTATTGAGTCTGACTGCCGACTCCCCTTTCGACTGCAACGATGCGACTGCATTTTTGTGCTTGGAACCCACTGCAAAATGTGGCTCGGGTACGGCGGCTCTTACACAAACCCAATAAAATATCGCCGAAATGCAAAAGACCACCGTCCAAATTTTTCGTGTGGGCCCGGCTGTCAAACCGTGGCCGTGGCTAAATCACCGCCTATACACATACAGGGTGTGGCGACAACTCCGACCGGAACAATTAGAATTTCTTATATTAATTTTTCATTACCAAAAACGGTGATTTATATCTTATTTGCTCATAAGTAATCAATACTTGTGTACTTATCAGAATAATAGACTATGGCATTGAGTTTTCTCTGACTGAAGGAATCCCAAACATAAAATAAATTTTATTTCACCTCTGTGCCCAATTGACCCTTTATTGTTAATTTGTGAAGTGTGTTACAATAGTATATTAAATAACAAGTTTTATAAGGGTTATTGTTACTTACTGTTAATAATGAGTGAAGAGATTTTTGTTTGCACTCCGCCCGAAATTCGGCAAATTGCTGAAGCAACCACCCAAAATTTGTTACCCGACAAGTCGGAAGCGACATACAAAAACAATTCGCAAAGTTTGAAGATTGGCGAAAGGAAAATAAAATTCAAACCATCTCAGAAAATGTTCTCTTGGCATACTTCGAGTCCCAGCGGCAAAAATATAAACCATCTACCCTGTAGACCATTTACTCAATGTTGTGGTCGTGTTTATCAATTAATATGAGCATTGACATTTCAAACTATGCAAAATAACAAGCTCTCCTGAAAAGGACGTCCCAAGGCTATGTACCAAAGGAATCTAAGATCCTGGAAGAGTATGACATAAATAAATTTATTTGTGACGCAGAAAATCAGAAATACCTTGCAATGAAAGTATGTGGTATAATTCTTTCAGATATATCCATAAATCCCATAATATTTTTAGGTGATCTTAATTATTGGCTACAATGGGGCTTTAAGACGCGAGGAACTCGCCAACATGAGTGTGGATGACATTGAATTTAAGTCCGAATTGGTGACAATTTCAGTGCCTAAAACAAAAACAATAAGCCCCGATTGTTTGCAATCACAGAGGAACATGGATTGCACTGATAAAGAATATTATCAATTAAGACCACAAAAGTGACTCACTGGTGGTTTTCTGACCTATAGAAGTGGCAAATGCATAAATAGTCCTATTGGCATTAATAGGATGGGGACTATTTGCAAAGAAATTGCCAGTTTCCTTCGGTTACCCAATCCAGAGCTTTATACTGGACACTGTTTCAGGCGATCTAGTGTGACTCATTTGGCTAACCGTGGAGGTGATTTGCTGACTATTAAGAGGCACGGAGGTTGGAAGTCGAGTGCTGTAGCAGAAAGTTACGTCTATGCATCCCTATAGAACAAAATTGATGTATCACAAATGCTTCGACCACAATATACTAACGTTTCCTTACCTGGACCTTCCAGGGAGGAAAATCCATCTCTGCAGTTTAATTATGGAAGTAATGAAACTGTTACGGTCCTAATAATAGCAATGTTCCAAGCATAAATGTCCAAGCACACGATACAGCAAATGTGACCATCAATGTTTACAACACATGTCCATGTAGCAAAAAATAATTAAATTTTTCAACTTCTTTATAATAAATTATAACCGTTTGTTCGTATGTACACTATTGCGTTATTTTTTGTCACAAAATAATGAAATACGTATGCAGCTCGATGTAAACTAGGTAACTAACGAACTTCTACTATTTAAAATTTAGGGAATTTTGAGACTCAAGCTCTATGCAACACTCATAACACTTGAGTAGTTGCGGTCGTACGTTGAAAACACCTTGTAATATGTAATACCATTGATTATAAAGGTAATACCTTATGAGTAGATTAAGAAATTGTAATAAATCCACAAATATTTACTATAATTTTATTTCAAATAATTCATAAAGCAATACAAGTTCACAAGTACCTACCTACCTATTCAATAACAAAAGTAAAAAAATACTGTATTATTATCATTTTCAATTATAGATAATGTAGGTGGTCACATGGGGGTTACCAATTTCTTGAAATTTGTGAACTTGGATGCGTCATATTGCCGTCTTTGCAGCACCTACAATATTTGGTATTGTCACCATTTCGTCTTTTTAAATAACAGAACTTGTCTTTCGAGTACTAGAAAATGAAATAAAAAAACAATGATTAATTCGACTGTACCTAAGTGTATGTTACAAGTTTCTCGTCCTGGTGGAACCCCGTACGATAGTGATCGAAACGTTTGCATGCAACTACGGTTACAATTTTGACACTTCTGGAAAACGTTTTTTCTATCAACAATGACTCCGGCCGCGGAAACGTCAATTCTTACACAAAAAATAGTTTTCATTTTGCTTCCATCATGATCAAACTTTATACTTCAAAAAAGGTCATTAAATCACCATAGACCCATAGACCAGCACTCGCGGATAAGAAAATTAGCACAAATTTAAAATTGCATTGTAATCTCGATTGTTTTTAAAATTATGTGAACATGGTGGCGGCAGTCATAAAACACTATACTGCTCTATACTGAAACGAAGTGGTTATCTAGGGGCACAACTTTAACAAGGCTGTTTAAACTTCGAACTGATTTACATAATTTTTTTCAAGATATTTCTTTAAATTTCTGGCGATAGGATTTAGTTGTTCAGATTAGCATTTTTGGCAGACATGTTTGAAAAACTCACCAAATTAAATCTATCAATTCAAGGTAAATACACAGCAGTAAGCACAAAATAACCGTTTTCAAATGAAAATTGTATTGACAAGAGAAAAACAAAAAGCTTTTTTGAATACTATTCCTGAAATTAACATTGTCCCTACTCATTTACGTATCAAAACTTACGTTTTGCACTAACCATGCACTGAAAGTGACAGTTCTGTACTGTAAAACACTGTCGGGATGGTCTGAGATAGACAACTTTAATTTATTTATTTATTCGTATGGTACATTTTAAATATTGTATTGTGATGTAAGTGTTATGTATGGTGCCCCAGAAGATCAGTATAAAGCTGTACAGTGTAGTGACGAAACCGTGTGCAATAGTGGATTAGTTTGTCTTGGCAATGCATTTGCTTAGTGGTTTAGGAAAACCACTAAAACCTAAACATGCCAACCCTTGCCCACTTCAGATTTTCAACATAACCTATATTTTTTTCCAAATTGTTTTATACAAATAAATAAAAATGATTAGTGATAATGATGAAAATAGCGATGAAGACCTACTTCAAGGCTCGACCTCTAGGAGATGCTTGCTTTTTTTCCCAAAAAATCAAAAATTTGGGGAAGTTCTACCTATTGGTCAACATATTCCATGTTTAAAAGTACGCTCGCAACCAAACACGGCATACGTATTAACCCAAAACTAATAAATAATGTTTTCTATGGCATCAGTAGTAATCGGTCTTTTATTTTAGGGTATGACTGTTGATAGCAACATTACCCATTATTTCCGTCTAATATTTTAGCACATTTTATGCGTGTTCCGCATTCGATCACCGTAAGTAATTTTGGCGCGTGCATTTAGGCGGTAGTGGGTGACATTTTCCTTGTTTTCTTTTAGACGAAATTACGGTCACAAGTTTATGGAGACGAATCATTCTCACTAGCTCCTTGACAACGAACTGACTGTGACTACTGGGACGACACTAAATTACTATCACGAGGGCTTTACTACAAACTGTCTACCTAGTTTCGCTGTGTACGAGTTGGGTTATTAGATGACAGCATCCAACACTCGAAACCGTACGAGCCGTATTGCCAACCACACCCACTCTGTATCTGGTTCCGTAGCTACCTACTAGAACTACCTAAGGTATTGTGTCTCACTTGTTTTCTTGCGCGTCAAAACCAGTTATGAACTTAAACGCAAGCTTAACCTAGCGCTTACTGCGTCGTAAATTTAGTGCGCCCAAAGAAAAACGGGTATTGCGACGTCAGCCCGCTACGATTCGTGTTTTCTTGTACTTGTGCAAATTGTGTAATTGTTGTAAAAGAAACTTAGCTAGTGACTTGTTTTAGTGCGAGTATTTTATTGTAACCCATGAATACATTAATCGTTCTATCTCGCGGTAATGTAAATATCTTCTTTGATTACAAGATAGTGGCGCCAAAAGGGTATTGACAACAATTAAATAAGACGGTTCTTTTAGTATCCATACTTATATCTACGACTCACGCCTCTCCGTACTCTAGTGATAGCCGGGTGATACTAATTGCCGTCGGATACAATTTTACTATCGGGTTCAATAAATTTCTCTCTCTCTCTCTCTCTCTCTCCTTTTAAATTTATACTCGTCCAGAATTACAAATTCGATCTAAATTATTTTAATTTGTACGTTACAAAATTAAGTGACATTCAAGATAAAAGTGATGCTTTAATTATAACAATACCAGAAACTAAAACGGGAAAGCAACGTATTATTAGTGTGATAAACAATATTTGTCCTAGTATTAATCCAATTGAGTTCTGTAGTACCTAAATATTTAGCATTAAGACCTGGTCAACAAATCATTCAAATGCCTTTGTAATTCAATCTGATAGTGTTCTTTAAATCTAATAAGAAAAGATCTTGTGGTGGAGCCTACATAATTAAGCTGACAAGTACTAGAAGAAAGTTTATATATACCGGGTGATTCAGCTAACCCGTTCATTAGAAGTTTATGGACTTCCCGTTGAAATATTTGTTTAAAAATTTGGAATAGGGGATTGCCCAAAAAGTTCTATTTAATTAAAATATTTTAGCTCTTCTAGCACTTCCGGTTACACCTGGAAGTGGCTACCAATTTTCTTATTTTAAATGGAATGATATATTTTTTTGTATATTTGGATTCTACGCTAAAATCTGAGTTACTTTCATGTAGCACAACCTAGATGAAAAAATCAATAGTTTTTGAGATATTCTCATTTTTTGAGAAAAATTGGTTTTGTAGTATTGTTTTCAAACGCTTGTCAATGATTGAAAAAGAAAGTTATAGTAACAAAATTTGGGCTATACTTAGGAGGACTGTTAAGTCCGATAAAGGTATGTAATTGTTTGGTAGTATTAAACAATACAGATTATATCAGAATTTCAAATATTTTCCTTAACTCTGATACATTCCATGTCATTCATACTTATAAATCTAACTAGCTTAAGAAAGATTTGAATAAGTTATTCTTAAATACACCAGAGAAATTTGATAATGTTTTAACCTACAGGTTTTACTATTCCTAGACTTTACACCTTACCATAATACACAGAATCAAAAATTTTAGCAACTTCAACATGTTGACTACTACTTTACCTGTACGTCCTATTGTGAATTTCAAAAATAGCATTATTAGCAATTTAACGAAATGATTGAACACTACCTTAAATTTAATTTAAAATTTCAATTTAAACATTCTATTGATAATTATTCAGAATTAATTAGAGAAATCAGAAAAATTCAAACTTTTTTTATTAACACCTTTGATGTCACGAATCTTTTTCCGTCTGTGCCGATTGACCAGTCACTAAATATTATTAAAAGTTATCTGTTTAACTCCGACTTTCCAAATAATGAAGCTTGTTTTTTATTTCATCTCTTAGTGATTTATCTTAAAAAAAAATTTTTCAAATTTAATAACAAAATTTTCTCTCAAACATCAGATTTAGCGATGGGTTCCAATCTTGTCCCTCATTCACCAAAATATTTTTATGAATGACCGTTGTGCGCATTAGTTTTTACAGCCTCCTAAGATTAATTGTACCAATCGAAAGCATCTCTTTAGATTTTGAATAATAAATTACTAATTTATTAGTAACTTTAGCGCTATACTTCTGTTATAGGTTTTTAGAGAAAATTTATCAAATAATCACTTTTGCCTAAAAAATATGACATGATTTACTTACTTATAAAAATAAAGTTGATGTCATTTCCGCTTAAACCGGAAGTTAGCCATTTTGTTCAAAGTTTAAAAAATACTCATCTTGTATACTTGAAAAACTTTTTCTTAATAAACTATTTTGTCTATCATGGATAATAAAAGAGTAAATCAAGTGGCCCTGAATCTACAATCAACTACAGGTGCAAGATCTGATCCCTATGAAGGACTATTATTTAAAAATCTAAATTTACTGCTTCAACAAAAACTCAAAACTTTCGATAAGATAACATATTTTCAATAATAGAAATAATTTTTTGGCATAAACAATTTCAAAAGTAAACTAGTGGTTGTAGGAAACATTTTTTTCACTTGTAGTTAAAACTGCTCTATTTGTTGATGATTAATTAATAGAAGTGTATCATACACGTGCTTTAAACAGAACATTATAATTAAATCAGTACAAATGTACTTTCTAACAAGTTACTAGATTAAACGGACTTTCTTTATTATAGTGTCTTCCGAGATGTATGTAGATCTTTTGCATAGATGAATATGAAATATGCAATATACACTTTTTTTTGAAATAATGATATATCTTTTATATTAGATCGGAACACAGAATTAAACTATTTAAATGATTATTATTTCACGTTTAAATACTTTTATATTGTTATACAAAAAAGGATATATTTGCCAAGAATCTAAATTCAAGCAGGTACGGAATTGAACGTTATCTCGTGTTCTCAGCCCACATTCTATAAAATATTCACACAAAATAGTCGATCATACGATAATCAATTTTTTTAAATCCTTTGTAGTCACGTACCTTCATTGGAAATTCAAAAATTTGAATTTTATGTTGAGATTACTGCAGAGGTAGTATGTGACTTCCTTAATTATAAAAAAAATATTTTCAGTTTATTAACCTGTTATTCTTACTACATTCTTACCTCTTTACGTCAAAATGTCAAATACCTATTCCTCGCAATTTTGATATTGAACACTCTTATAAAATTTTAATATGAACCATTATATATACTTACAAAAGCTGTAAGGAAGTCAAATGTTTTAACCTTTTCAATTTAATATTTGAATGCATTTCCCATTACACCTTTCTATTTATGATTTCAGATATTAACAGTACATGTTAAACAAATTTTAAATAGGGAAAATTTCACTTGAGTACAAAGGGAAATAGCAGTCTACTAAAGGATAATTTTATTTTATTAAGCACTAAAAATTAAAGTGTTGTATTTTATAAAAACAAATATTAGAATCATAATGAACACAATTTTTCTTCAAACGTTTTCCTTCTTAGTAGTCGACGGCAAAGTTTGATTTTTTCTCGCAGGAGTTTATAGTTTTCACTTTTTTGTCGATCTTAAGAAAAGTGTTACATAGCAATATGCAAACACATAAGCGTCAACGTAGTCTTAAATAAATATCATTGTTCACAGTGTTTACTTGACAACTACGTTACTAAACAACAATACATATCTATACACTGTTCTAAACGTAAACAAATTTTAAAAAAATACATAATAAATTGAAAATTAGATGTTTTGGCAGTAATTTACCGACTGTATTATAGTTTATTTGGAGGAAAAGTTAGTTTTCATAACTTGCCTTCTATTATTAGCCGCAATTAGTATTCCGGCATATTATTCAAGATTGTCAAACTCGACAGTTATGTTGGTTCTTATATTTGTTTGTCTTAAGTCCGACACTAGCAGAAGAAAATGTTTCAATCTTTCATAGCAGTGTAGCTTCTTCGTGAGGCTGGTGTTAATAATTGCTCTGATTAAAGTATGATGGTTGAAACCACAAATATTTATTTACAAGTCTAACTTCTTGTACATTAGCAATGACATTAGTAGTAGCTAATGGTTGCAGCCGCTTCGCTATCAGAAATAAAACTTAAATTACTTACAGTAAGTATGTTTGGTCCCAATCGAAATCAATTACGTCGGGAGTTTTATCGAGATTTATGGAAATGATGGGTTTTATCATCCGTGTGAACCTTTGATCGCGGAGAAAACGTCTTTTCTCTCGAAGACTTCAGGAAGGAATGAATGAAAGCCAAAAAGAGGGTGGAGGTTGCCACTACTACGAAATTCTGCGGTAGGTCTTTAAAGGACGACCGACAGCAGTAAAGGGATTAAAGAGAGTGTTGATCTCGACATTTCTAAGTGAGAAAACAAAATTCAGTAAGTTTAACCACCCGCATAGGCGCCGCCAAAAGAAGAAGCACACTAAATTAGATATTTACAATGCTACAGAAATTGAATATTGTTTGGAATAAGTTCCGAACAAGTTACATTTCGATGGCCTAGGCGCAATACCACGTATCAACAATTTTGCCGAAAATGAGTTATTATGTTTTTGATATTAAGTGGAACATTGCGCGCCATCTATTAGAATCTCAGCGTAATATCTTGCAAAACAAACGCGGCAAATCGGAATTTGCAATAACACGTATCAACTGGAGTCGGTAACCCAGTGGAAATAGTACGTATTATCAGTGTTTATATGACAAGCAGGATGGATGACTTTTGCTCTCGCCATTTTTTGTGTTTTTGTGAAAATTAAAGGTAAGTTTCTATTTTTTTTTCTGTAAAACATAGTAGGATGGTTTCTTCTATTTATCTAATTAATTATTTTATTTAATATCGAAATAAAAACTAGTTAAAGTTATGATTAAAAGTTCATTTGTTGATACGAGGTATTACAAATTTGCTCATATTTATGTTACGTGCTATTTCAAACGGCAATTTAAAAAATATATAATACTTAATGATGTTATTGTCGCACTATCTCTATATTATTATATTTTTTTGTATATTTTATGCCGATACGAAAAGCCGAAAAATGTTTTCCTATTCCGTGTCTATTAGAGCTAAAAGTATTTGGGGATAAATTTGGCGGTTATTTCAAAATTCACAACTTCTTTACAAAAACTCTATCAGAGGCAATTTTGCAGTTTTTACAATTCCTAGTACTTATTGAAAACGTATGGTATGGGAGAATTTTTTTTAAATATTTGCAAAAAATATTAACACAAAGATTTACCACTTACGACTTTAAACCGCTATGAACTAAGAAAACCACAGACGATATTTTTTACCATTTTATTGACCTTAGTAAGATTTACCTTTGTCTTCAAAATTTTGCTAATAAAACTTTTTTGTTCAGTCTTCCACCATGACATCCAGAGGCAAACGTTTGGTTCTGCTAGCAAAGAAAACATACAATTTCGTAAGGATGATACAGT